>JADLZK010003471.1:0-66004 GCA_015847255.1 Hyparrhenia diplandra
AGATCCGAGCGGCCTGGACTTCTCGCAAAACGATGGCGCTCGAAGAACAAGATATGAGTACTCACAGTGGAGCTAATAAACCCCGTAACGTTGTGGAGAGTCTTAGCATCCGCCACACCTTTGAAAAATAGAATAGCCAACAAGATATGAGTACCACAGTGGGAGCTAATAAACCATTGCTTCTTCATGTATATAATAATTAATAAGAACATATGTTACCTCCAAGTTGTCATGAAAATGTCTTTTTCTTCACTTTCATTGAGAGTTTTTCACCCTAAAGAATAGAATAGCCAACAAGATATATGAGTACTACGAGGGATCTAAACTATTGCTTCCCTAGCAGCTTTCATGTATACATTTAGCGTAAAATGACATAGCATCTCTACAAGAGTTTGCTAAACATGTTTGCCATCCTTGGATTTTTTATGCAAAAACGAAAAAAACCGGCTTATCTTATTTTAGGCTTTTATAATACTATTCAATCAGTAAAATCAAATTTAACATATTCAATATGTAGTAGTAGTACTTGTAGAGTGTTTGATGCTCATTAACCATGGCCCCCACGGGATTGGGTTAATGTAAGGGGCGACACATTTTTGCTTCTTAAATCTTGCTAAGGGCTTAATCGTAACTTGTGTACTATTTCGAATTTGGAAAGCAGTTTGGATTAATAGGAGGGAGAGCACCCATTTTAGGCTTTTTTTTGAGTTGCCTCTTACTGGTACGGTTGTAGTATCTGTTCATACACACTCACACACACACACACCACGCGCACCACGACACACACACCACCCGGGTACAACTGCATTCCAACTACAACTAGTACACACACTATCCGGGAATCTAACTGGCGTCCGGTTGCTCGCTCACGGCCGGAAGGCTAATCCAACCGGCACGCCCTGGCCTCGATACAGTGGAGGCTTTTTGGCGGCACTCCCGGATTAAAATAGAAATCATTTTTTTTTTTTTTTTTCTTTTTGTGAAGAGTCGGAGAGGAGTCGGGACAGGCCTAGGCCCCGGGAGTAGTACTCAGATACCGGTATGCGATCCTCCGAGTACAATAGGGCCTCATCGTCTGGCCCATCCTTGGTGCAAATGCTCAAGGTCATCTCGACCAGATCACTTTTCCATGACCGCCCGTAGGGTCACATATGAAGTCATTTGACGTGCCCTGCTCGAAAAGCATCGGGAGAAGGAGAGAGAGAGAGTTTCTGGGCTGCCCCGCGATCTCCATTTGATATAGGGTCGCCAAATTTGTTTTACACAATTAGTTGGTGAAATATTCGATCGTAGCACTTTTCGCTTGTATTTGGTGTATTTATTGTCTTACCATAGAGTAAGTAGGCTTAAGATTCATCTCGCTTTTTTCAGCCTAAACTGTAATTAGTTTTTTTTTCTCTATATTTAAATACTCCATGCATGCAAAAGTAAAGATTTGATGTGCTGTGCATCAGCACTTTTGGGTTGCATGGGAACTAAACACCCCTCATTTGCACAAAAGGCACCATCGATCCGCACACCTACTCCTACTACTATTCACTTGACCGCACCACAAAGATCTAGTATTATCTTCAAATTGCTCGAGCACCATAGATAGATGGATATGATCTTCTCTTTAATCCTTTATAATTTCACGCCCCACTAGTTCTTTGTGGTTGTACAGATCAACGAAAAGATATTTAAGACAACACAATTTTTGTACAAGTTAGATTGAGTCACATACGAGTAGATTTGTAAGACCCACACAAAGACACGATTCCTAGTGTTTGTGCTAGATCCGGCCGGATCTCGCTCTCCAAGGTCGCCCACATGGTCGGTGCATCCACAAAGATCATGAGGTTGGTAAGATAGATGACAAGGCCACCCTAGGTGTGGGCGTGGAGTGTTAGTATCGAGTTTTTCATCTAGATTTTCTCCCTAAAAAAATAATGGCATGTGGAGTGCTTTGTAGTAGAGTAGCCAACAAGATATGACTACTTAAAGGGAATCATGCTTAGTAGAGTAGCCAACAAGATATGACTACGATGTGGAGTCGTTAAACCATTGCTTCCTAGCGGCTTCATTTATACAATTAGCTTAGAAATTATGAAATTTAACCCATTATCATGTGCCGCTAGAAATATGACGAATTCGCATGCCTTATGAAATATGACCCATGTCACATGAAGTTCTTATGAAATCGGATTTTTTGGGATTTTTGTATTTTCTATAAATTTAGAAAATTTCTTTAATCGTTTGAGAATGGGAAAGGACATATTACCCTTTCCTCAATTCCTCTTGAGCCCCCGCCGGGCTCACGGAGAGTCGACCGAGCACGACCCTTCGTCTTGAGTCCGCGGCGCAAGGCGATAAGCGCCGCCGAACCGAACCGCCGTCTCACGCCCCATGTCTACACGCCCACGCGCTCTCCACCGCCCCCCTTAGCCCTCATTTGCCCAGCCCCACATCCATAGGGTGGCCGCGCGGCAAGCCGCACGCGGCGGGCGGCGCTGCTGGTAGGTGCCCCGATGCCCTAAACAAGGAAAAATGGCCCCTCGAATTATTGAAACTGAAAATTCGAAAAGTCTAGATTTCATAGCAAATCGCACAACATGGGTCATATTTCTCGTAAAAGCAAGTTTAATTTTTGTGTCATATTTCCAACGCGAGGATTAAATTTCACAATTAAAAGAAAAATGACAAGGCGGCTCCAAGAGTTTGCTAAACTAGTCTACAAGACCATCCTTGGATTTTTGCAAAAACGAAAAAACAAAATTGACTCACGCTCCTCTATTTGCTTCCTTTAGAAGGAATATTCTCGCCCTAGTCATCAAGATTCCCGTTCTAGATTCATCGTGGTGGGCCCACTTGTAATTTTGTAAATACGCATATCCATGTGACATCTTGTTTTGAAGAATTAATTGAAACAAATTTAATGGTGTAATCGAATTTAATTTAGATTTTTGGTTTGTCGCTTAAAAACATTTTTTTTTAGGTATTTTAAATTGTGGGACGGTGGCACATGCTCTCTAATCTATAATTAATCCGACGCTTCGCGATAAGGAACCGAAGCGTTGCTCACGTTGGCACGGCCGGTCGGCCCGCTCGCCGGGCAGCGAGTCCCCGTAGTATTGTTGGGAAAAGGGTTTGGGTCAAAACTTTTGGGAATATAAAACTTGTCGTTCGGCCCATCCCTCGCAAAGGTCATCCGCAGCAAAGACGGGTCCGTAGAATCGTAATCATGATGATGACATGCTCGAACACTATGTACGTGAGGTGTACCGCATTACATCGTGGGTCACGATGGAGTCATTTCACATGCCTGCTCGATCGACGAGAGAGAGAGAAGGAGGTGAGTGTTCGATGCCAAATTTGTTTCAACACAAGGCCAAAATTTGCCTCTTTACGGAACAAATCAAGCTGAATTGTTTTGAGCCACAATGCACAAACTAGCAATACGGGTTCGATACAGATTCGAGTAGGGAGCATCTATTTAGAAGGCGGCCTCCTCTGTCCGTACTGTAGAGACAACAAAGACGGCCGAGACGCTATGCCCTCCTTGGCGAGATTATATATAATCTCCAAATAAGAGGTCTCCCGGTAAAGATGCGCTTTGCCACATTACGCGCCACGACCCACGCCGCGGTGTGGCGGCACACATCCGGTGGCGGGCAAAACGGCCGCCACACTTGCCACTCCCGCCACACACTAAACGACGAGCAAAAAGAGAAAAAAACGTAAGCATGCGGTGTGGCGGCCACCGCAGTAAAGCTGAACCAAACACTCGCTTTGGGTCTGTGGCATGCCTAATCTTACGAAGGCGAAGTTGGGGCGTGATCCTCGACACCCCTTAAGCTCTAGCCATGCGCATGATACGTGAAGTGGAATCCACGTGAAGGCGAGGCTAGCCGATAGCATGCAAGAAGAAGGTTGAGAGGTGGAAAAGGATCTCCAAGCGAAGAAGATGTGCTTTTCTTGCGACATTTTCTTCGCCTCCTCCCCATCCTTTTATAATCTCCGCGTAGGTCTTTTTGTGTTTGTACCTAGGAAGAATCGGGAAAAGGTAAGACAAGAAAATAATTGAGCAATGTTGTACAAGCTAGTAGATAGCATGAGTCACACGTATATGCAAGACAAAACAAAACCTTTTTATAGCCATTCAAAAAAACCCTTCAAAAAAAGGAAGGATAATGCACTTTACAATCTAGATTTCGACCTTACCCAAGAAGATGTGCTTCCGTGATCGGACCCCGTGATCTGCAACCACCAAAAAAAAAAAGAAGATGTGCTTCCGCGACGGACCCCGATCCGCAACCACCAAAAAAGGGAAAACTTTTGTATTAGCCGCTTCAAAAACCACATGAAAAATCATATATAGCGCATGGATGTGATAAAGAGCACCACCCGCCCAGATGGAGACGAAGGCGAAGGCGAGGCGATCCCCCGTGTCGGACATGTACCGTACTACCAGGTTTGGTTGAGATGAATTTTTGAAAGTCGGGGACGGAGAAGAGGTGAGAAGAGTACTAGTAGGTGTAGTATGGGAGAAGGAAGAGACGAGATCGCGAGAGAAAACTCCGCCCATAGTAGCACTATAAAGGAATCCGAGGTGGCAAATCAGAGTGTTCGATGCGCACACCATGGTCCCACGGTTAATGTAAAAGAGCGATCAAACTTGTGTGCTATTTCGAAATTTCAAACATTATTTGGAGTAATAGGACTAAGGAGAATTAGAATTGGCCCCGAAAAAAGTTTGTCCTACTCTATCCCAAACCGCCATCGTGGGCCCATTGTTAATTTTATCTAAATACTATATCCATGTGAAGTCTTGTTTTTGAAGAATTAATTGAAACAAATTTACGGTGTAATCGGAATTTAATTTAGATTTTTTGGTTTGTCGGTTAAAAACATTTGTTAGGTATTTTAAATTGTGGGGCCCTCAACGTGTTCGAACCACGACCGTTGTTGTTGTTTAAATTGTGGGGCCGGCGGCGGCCATGCTCTCTCTCATCTAGTATACTAGTATATAATTAATCCGACGTCGCGACAAGGAACCGTAAGCTGCTTCACGCCGCCGGGGGCACGGCCGGCCGGCCGCCTCCGACGGCCGCGCGAAGTCCCCGCAGATAGTTGTTGGAAAAGGTTTTGGTCAAAACTTTTTGGGAATATAAAACTCATCGTTCCTGGCCCATCCTCGCAATGTCATCCGCACCAAAGCGGGTCTCAGAATCGTAATCATGATGATGACATGCTCGAACACCGTACGTAGGTGTACCGTACATCGTGGGGTCACGTATGGAGTCATTTCACATGCCTCGCTCGATCGACGAGAGAGAGAGAGAAGGAGGTGAGTGTTCGATGCCAAATTTGTTTCAACACAAGGCCAAAATTTGCCTCTTTACGGAACAAATCAAGTTGAATTGTTTTGAGCCACAATGCACAAACTAGCAATACTGAGTTCGACATGCATTCGAGTAGGAGCATCTATTTAGAAGGCGGCCTCCTCTTGTCCGTGACTCATGTAGAGACAACAAAGACCGCCGAGACGCTTGACCCCCTGGCAGGATTATATATAATCTCCAAATAAGCAGTCTCCCAGCCCGCATGCGCCCGCCATATGCGCCACGCCCACGCGGTGTGGCGGCCACACATCCGGGTGGCGGGCAAAACGGCCACCACACTTGCCACACTCGCCACACACTAAACGACGGGCAAAAGAGAAAACGACGAAGCATGCGGTGGTGTGGCCACCACCGCAAAAGTTGAACCAAACACTCGCCTTGGGTCTCGTGGCATTCCTAATCTTTACGAAGGCGAAGTTGGGGCGTGATCCCGACACCCCTTAAGCTCTAGCCATGCGCATGATACGTGAAGTGGAATCCACGTGAAGCAAGGCGAGGCCACCGACATAGCATGCAAGAAGAAGGTTGAGAGGTGGAAAAAGGATCTCAAGCGAAGAAGATGTGCTTTTCTTGCGACATTTTTTCGCCTCCTCCCCATCCTTTTATAATCTCCCACGTAGGTCTTTGTGTTTGTACCTAGGAAGAATCGGGAAAAAGATAAGACAGCAAAATAATTGAGCAATGTTGTACAAGCTAGTAGATAGCATGAGTCACACCGTATATGCAAGACAAAACAAAAACTTTTTATAGCCATTCAAAAAAAACCCTTCAAAAAAGGAAGGATAATGCACTTTACAATCTAGATTTCGGTCCTTACCAAGAAGATGTGCTTCCGCGACGGACCCCGTGATTCGCAACCACCAAAAAAGGAAAAACTTTTTGTATTAGCCGCTTCAAAAACCACATGAAAAACCATATCTAGCTACATGGATGTGATAAAGAGCACCACCGCCCAAGATGGAGACGAAAGCGGCGAAGGCGAGGCCCCCAATGTCGGACGACTCCGTGCACTACTCAGGTTTGGTTGAGATGAATTTTGAAAGTCAGGGGCCGGAGAAGAGGTGAGAAGAGTACTAGTAGGTGTAGCAAATCTTGGCTTTCGCTTCCCTTGCGACGGACCCGGGGAGGGGAACATGTCAAGTATCCGCCTGGGATCTTGTTTTCTTAGGTCTATTCGGATGTACAATTCTATTTCGGTAGTCATTTTCCATTTCGGCTGGAAAATGCGGTCAGGATGTTTGGGGTACTATAAGTGATCAAGGGATAGTAACTCATATCACGGGGAAACTTGGCGCAGAGTTCCATTACGATTAATGGTTGGCTTCGAGATTTCTTGTGGGCACAGCATCCCAAGTAATTGATCTTATGGTTCTTCATTATCTCGCATATGGTCTTTTTTCTTAGGCGCCATTTTGTATGCGGGCTTTCGGTTTAATGTTTTTTATTCAGCGTCGTGGTTATTGGCAAGAACTCATTGAATCTATCGCTTGGGCTCATAACAAATTAAAAGTTGCTCCTCGCTACCACGGCCTAGAGCCTTGAGCATTATACAAGGACGTCTTTGTAGGAGTAACCCATTACCTTCGGGGTGGAATTGCCACAACATGGGCATTCTTCTTAGCGAGAATTATTGCAAAGTAGGATAGTGGCTAGGAGGATTTGAAAGGCATTATGGAATTAAGATTTCCGAGTGTTTAGCCAAGGCTTAGCTCAGGACCCCACTACTCGTCGTATTTGGTTTGGTATTGCTACCGCACATGATTTCGAAAGTCATGATGATATTATTCGAGGAACGTCTCTATCGTAACATTTTTGCTTCTCACTTTGGGCGCTTAGCAATAATCTTTCTATGGACGCCTGGAAATCATTTCATGTAGCTTGGCAAGGAAATTTTGAATCATGGATAAAGGATCCTTTACACGTAAGACCTATTGCTCATGCCATTTGGGATCCTCATTTTGGGCAACCCGCCGTGGAAGCCTTTACTCGAGGAGGTGTTTGCTTGGGTCCGCTGAATATCGCTTATTCCGGGGTAAATGTGTGAATGTGATGGACTAAAAATCCGCGGTTCCTAATGGAATAGGTAACAAAGCGACTTTGCCGCCTCAAACTACTAACTCGCCGCCTCCCCACGTTTGTCGGGTACTTGTTGTTGCACCAGAGTCGTTACGGCAGGCCGCCAAAGATGGATATTTTGTATCCATTGAGCAAAGATGGGTTGTAATTGTATGGCGGTATCCGAAAACATATCTTGGGAACGGCCTAAAGCACTCATGGTATCATTATGAATGTACAAGCCAAAAATCGTGTGAAAACCCGAAATATACATACCCGATTAAGGTGGGATATGATTGCATCGCGGTGTCTAAGGACGCGATCTAATAGATCGTTGTATCGAGTAGTTGGATCATAGTCTCTTACCATAAAAATGGGCCAGCAGCAGCAAAGACTATTAGAAATCCGCCAATCCACATGTGGTGTGTGAACAAGGAAAGTTGTGTACCATAGTCGGTAGCTAGGTATGGATAGGGGGCATAGAGTACATATGATGAGCTACAACAATAGTTGTAGAGCCTAGCATAGCTAGGTTAAGAGATAATTGAGCATGCCATGACGTTGTTAGGATTTCATAGAGACCTTTATGGCCTTGTCACGTAAATGGGCCCTTATGAGCCTCCAAAATATCTTTAAGTCCATGACCAATTCCCCAATTGGTCCTATACATATGACCAGCCGATCAGGAAAAGAATAGCAATAGCTAAATGATGGTGTGCAATATCGCTCGCCCATAGACCACCGGTTATTGGATCTAGTCCTCCGCGAAAAACTAAGAAATTCCGCATATTTGGACCAATTCAAGGTGAAAAGGGGGTTGCTCCTTCCGGCAAAACTAGGATAAAGTTGAGCCAAAAGGTCGCGATTCAAGATAAATTCATGAGGAAGTGGTATCTCTTTAGGATCAACCCCGTCGAGAAATTGGTTAATCGGTAAAGATACATGGATTTGGTGTCCCGCCCAAGAAAGAGACCCAAGTCCTAATAACCCCGCTAAGTGGTGATTCAACATGGATTCTACATCTTGGAACCAGGCCAATTTGGGAGCGGCTTTGTGATAATGGAACCAACCGGCAAAAAGCATTAACGATGCAAAAATCAATGCACCAATTGCGGTACAATAGAGTTGTAATTCACTAGTTATTCCGGATGCTCGCCAAACTGAAAAAACCAGAGGTTATTTGGATTCCTCGGAAACCCCGCCTACATCACCATTCAAAATTTCTTGTCCTACTATTGGCCAAACTACCCGAGCACTTTGGGTCCAATGTGAGTAGGATCGCTTAGCCATGCTTCATAATTGGAAAAACGGGCACGTGGAAGTACATGCCACTCAACCAAAAGAAAGATAATGGAGAGTTGGTCGAAATGAGCACTAAAGACTTTTTAGGAGATCTCCTCCAAATCACCTAAGTATGACTATCGAAATCGTGAGCATCGGCATGTAGGTTCCGGATCCAAGTGGTAGTATCGGGGCCCTTAGCTATTGTTCTTGAGAAATGCCCGTGTCGGCCCATTCCTCAAAAGATGTTTTTACTGGGATCCCTATCCACAACAATTTTAACTTCGGTTCCGACGGACGAATAATCATTAAGTCCTCCTCTTTCCAGGACAAGACATACAAAGAGACCCGCCAACCTGTCTTTTTTATTGAATCTTTTTAAAGATAGATATTATGATTAGTCCTTTTCTTTACTATCTACCGTCCTTCTATTTTTTTAGTTATTCACTGGAGCAATTATATATTGAAGTCAATCCGAGGCAAGTGTTAGGATCTATTATGACATAAGGATTAGGTGCCTAATCTGACGTTGGTTATTCGGAAAATTATTTTCGACATAACAAAAAAATTTTTTACGTTTTAATTTAAGAAGCTAGTGTATTTTTTTTCGAGGGTATAAGCCCCTACCTACATCTACTTTCCTTGAGTGAGCATAATATAGATTTTTTGATTCGATTCAAAATTCCAAGATAACTCATTAGAATTATTAATAAGACCGTCCCGATATATTAGGTAGGAATATTTAGATTGCCGACTTTTATGTACTTTTTTATTACTGTTCGAGCCTATCCCTATTGTTTATCCTTATGAAATATGATATCAAATTGAAGGTAGAAGAAAGGGATATAATGAAATTCTTGATTTGATCTTCAACCAAACCACCCTTTTTATGAAAATGGAGAGTGGTCTTATTCAAATTCAAAGCGCTTCGTAATCTTTAACGATTCCGTGCTTCAATATAATTTCCCCTGGAGTAAAAGCGCTATAGCTTGTTTCCAATACTCGGCCAACTTGATCAAACCAAGCTTCCGCAATTTCGAATCGTCCCGTAGAATGGCCTGTTCTCTCTCGGTCGAATAGGCGATTCCTTTCCCTAGAACCGCATTTTGAGAGTTTCCTACCTCATACGGCTCTTAAATTGCTATATTAATTTCCCTATCTGCTTTCGAATTCGATTTATCAAAAATCAATCCAATTTCTTCTTGGGTTAGCGAGTAAGAAGTTAATTACCTAAGTTTCAAACCCTAATTTTGATCAATAATCGTTTGATCTTTTCTCCCACCTTTCGGAAGAATGAAGCATAGATAGACCTATATACTTCGTTCGAATTTTTACGAAAAGGTAACTATCTCTGGTTTCGTTTCTTTCATATATGAAATTTCTATAGAATCACGGAAAAGACCTTTTTCCATAAGAAAGGAAAAAGAACTTACTATCTTTGGGACGATACTACAATCACGCTTAATCCCTTAGTGGATCGGCTTTATTACATAAGCGGATTCCTAAATTTTTGTCCCATATCGTGGTATAATGAAGCTGATTTTTTTTTAGTTGTATCGACGCCCGCTCACTAATTGATCTTTACGGTGTTTTTTTTCTATCAATTTCAGCTTTATCCATAGAATAGTAGTATAGGCTCTACTTTATTCCTATTTTTATTCTCGTGAAGTGTCCTTCCTTCCTACAGGTGATAGGGTAAAATCGTTGTTTTGACGATCCCTATGTAGAAAGCCCTCTTTTCTAGTGGAGAAAGCCCTCTTTTTTTTTCTTCTTTCTATAGTGGAGATAGTCGCACGTAATGACGGATCACGCGGCCATATTATTAAAAGCTTGTGGTAAGAAGGGGTTTCGTTCTAGCGCTGGGAAATAATATTCCAAAACCTTTGTATGCTCTCCATTGCTTGTGTGTATTTGATTACAAAGAATAATAACATCACCAATACGAGCATATCGCTGATTACAGTGACTCCTATGACTTCGAATACACATCAATTTTCGAGCTCCAATCATTTATCTGCTACATTTAAAAGGGTCCGAGGTTGAATCATATTATTTGGATTTCCATTTGTTATTTCAATGCAAAAGGATGAAAGAAATATTGTCTTTCCGTAAAGAAAAACCAGGGGTTTTTTATCTTCAATACTCCTTTTGGGGGTTCTATATCTCTAATCGAAGAAATTGACTTTGTATGGGCATTTTTTTGGCAGCTATAGAAATAGCCGCTCTAGCTGATTTCGATACTCCGCTCATTTCATAAAGTATTCGACCGGTTTAACAACGGCTACCCAATATTCGGGGATCCCTTTCCCGAGCCCATACGTGTTTCCTACTCTATCCTTAACCGCCATCGTGTGGGGCCCACTTGTTAATTTTATCTAAATACTATATCCATGTGAAGTCTTGTTTTGAAGAATTAATTGAAACAAATTTATGGTGTAATCGAATTTAATTTAGATTTTTGGTTTGTCGGTTAAAAATTTTTTTAGGTATTTTAAATTGTGGGGCTCTCAACGTGCACGAACCACGCATCGTTGTTGTTGTTTAAATTGTGGGGCCCGCCGGTGGCCATGCTCTCTC
This sequence comes from Hyparrhenia diplandra, assembly GCA_015847255.1. Lineage (NCBI taxonomy): Eukaryota > Viridiplantae > Streptophyta > Magnoliopsida > Poales > Poaceae > Hyparrhenia > Hyparrhenia diplandra. Next base: position 11,295 of record JADLZK010003471.1, read on the forward strand.
TCATCTAGTATACTAGTATATAATTAATCCGACGCTTCGCGACAAGGAACCGTAAGCGTTCACGCTGGCACGGCACGGCCCGGCCGGCCGCTCCGACGGCCGCGCGAGTCCCCGATGCGATTGTTGGAAAAGGTTTTGGTCAAAACTTTTTTGGGAATATAAAACTTCGTCGTTTCCGGCCCATCCTCGTAGTGTCATCTCGCACCAAAGACGGGTCGTAGAATCGTAATCATGATGATGACATGCTCGAACACCGCGGTGTATGGAGGTGTACCGCACATCGTGGGTCACGTATGGAGTCATTTCACATGCCTCGCTCGACGGACGTAGAGAGAGGAGGAGGTGAGTGTTCGATGCCAAATTTGTTTCAACACAAGGCCAAAATTTGCCTCTTTACGGAACAAATCAAGCTGAATTGTTTTGAGCCATAATGCACAAACTAGCAATACACAGGTTCGATACTGATTCGAGTAGGGAGCATCTATTTAGAAGGCGGACTCCTCTTGTCCAGACTCGTAGAGACAAAAGCACCGCCGAGGCGCTTTTGTGGCCCTTGGCAGATTATATATAATCTCGAAGACAGTCTCCCGCCCAGCATGCGCCCGCCATTACGCGCCCACAGCCACGCTACGGTGTGGCGGCCACACATCCGTGGCGGGCAAACGGCCGCCACACTTGCCACACACACTCGCCACACACTATTAAACGGCGAGCAAAAAGAGAAAAACAACGAAGCATGGTGTGGCGGCCACCGCGTAAAAAAGCTGAACCAAACACTCGCCTTGGGTACGTGGCATGCCTAATCTTACGAAGGCGAAGTTGGGGCGTGATCCCGACACCCCCTTAAGCTCTAGCCATGCGCATGATACGTGAAGTGGAATCCACGTGAAGCAAGGCGAGGCTAGCCGATAGCATGCAAGAAGAAGGTTGAGAGGTGGAAAAGGATCTCCAAGCGAAGAAGATGTGCTTTTCTTGCGACATTTTCTTCGCCTCCTCCCCATCCTTTTATAATCTCCCGCGTAGGTCTTTGTGTTTGTACCTAGGAAGAATCGGGGAAAAGGTAAGACAAAGCAAAATAATTGAGCAATGTTGTACAAGCTAGTAGATAGCATGAGTCACCACAGATATGCAAGACAAAACAAAACCTTTTATAGCCATTCAAAAAACCCTTCAAAAAGGAAGGATAATGCACTTTACAATCTAGATTTCGGTCCTTACCCAAGAAGATGTGCTTCGCGACGGACCCCGATCCGCAACCACCAAAAAAAAGAAAAGAAGATGTGCTTCCGCTGACGGACCCCCAGATCCGCAACCACCAAAAAAAAAGGAAAAACTTTTGTATTAGCCGCTTCAAAACCACATGAAAAACCATATCTTCTTTGCATGGATGTGATAAAGAGCACCACCGCCCGTGATGGAGGCGAAGGCGAGGATCCCCCAATGTCGGACAACTCGTACTACTCGGAGGTTTGGTTGAGATGAATTTTGAAAGTCGGGACGGAGAAGAGGTGAGAAGAGTACTAGTAGGTGTAGTATGGGAGAAGGAAGAGACGAGAGGCATGAGAGAAAAATGCCCATAGTAGCACTATAAAGGAATCCGAGGTGGCAAAGTGTAGAGTGTTCGATCGGAACACACCATGGTCCCACGGTTAATGTAAAAGGGCGATTGTAACTTGTGTGCTATTTCGAAATTTCAAACATTATTTGGAGTAATAGGACTAGGGAGAATTAGGAATTGGCCCTAAAAAGTTTGTCCTACTCTATCCTTAACCGCCATCGTGTGGGCCCACTTTGTTAATTTTATCTAAATACTATATCCATGTGAAGTCTTGTTTTGAAGAATTAATTGAAACAAATTTCTGATTGTAATCGAATTTAATTTAGATTTTTGGTTTGTCGGTTAAAATATTTTTTAGGTATTTTAAATTGTGGGGCCCTCAACGCGTGCACGAACCACGATTTGTTGTTGTTGTTTAAATTGTGGGGCCCGTCGGTGGCCATGCTCTCTCTCATCTAGTATACTAGTATATAATTAATCCGACGCTTGCGCGACAAAGGAGCCGAAGCGTTCACGCCGGCCTGGCACGGCCGGTCGGCTCGCCCCGACGGCCGCGCTGAGTCCCCGCAGAGATGTTGGAAAAGGTTTTGGTCAAAACTTTTTGGGAATATAAAAACTTCGTCGTTCCGGCCCATCCTCGCAGTTGTCATCCGCACCAAAGACGGGTGCAGCCAGAATCGTAATCATGATGATGACATGCACAACACCGTATGCAGTAGGTAGGTGTACATCGTGGGTCACGTATGGAGTCATTTCACATGCCTGCTCGATCGATCGAGAGAAGAGAGAGAAGGAGGTGAGTGTTCGATGCCAAATTTGTTTCAACACAAGGCCAAAATTTGCCTCTTTCTGAAACAAATCAATTTGAATTCATTTGTTGAGCCACAATGCACAAACTAGCAATATCTGGTTCGATCTGATTCTTGGACAGCGAGCATTCCAAATTTGAACAATTTTTTTGATAATATAACAACATTACGGATAATGAGGTTGTTTTGCTAGTGCCTGATTTTGGCTAATTTAATAGTATTCCGTGAGACATAACAAATTTGAAACAAGATGAAGCAAGAGCAAGCTTAACATTGTCAAAAAGAGGAAGCAAGACCTAAGCTACGAAAGGCCTTCAGAAGCGCTTAAGAGCCGGAGCCGGGGAGCCCCAAAATCGAGCTTCTCCGGCTCCTAGCGACTTTGCCCAATGTTGAGAGGGAGGGAGAGAGAAAAGTGGCCCTAGCTACGGTGGGGTGGAGGAGCCGCGAGCCAAAGCTTCTTTTGCCAAACTTGTTGAGCCGAGTCGAAGCGCGACTCGGAAAAATGCTCGACTTCGGCGAGGAGAGGGGAGTGGCCCCGCCGGCGACCTCCAAAGACCCATACTTTTATAATCTCCCGCGTAGGTCTTTGTGGTTGTACAAGCTATAGCATGAATCACACAAATATACTGACAAAACAAAAACTTTTTAGAGCCACTAAAAAACTTCAAAAAAGAAGTGCATTTGAGAGATCTCTGGCTGGTGTTTACCCAAGAAGATGTGCTTCTTTTGCGACATTTTCTTGACCTCCTTCCCAACCCAACACTAGCTAAAACACGAGATCGAGCAGCCGGGACTTCTTGAGACCACATGAAGTCGAGATCCGAACGGTCGGGACTCGATCCAGACCGCATCCACCAAAAAAGAAAAAAAACTGTATTTCTTTGTTTCAAAACCATATGAAAAACCATATCTAGCTGCATGGATGTGATTAAGAGCACCACCGCCTGACGGAGACGAAGGCGAAGGTGAGGCGCACCCCAATGTCGGATCGCTCACGTACTGGGTTTGGTTGAGATGAATTTGGAAAGTCGGGACGGAGAAGAGGTGAGAAGAGTACTAGTAGGTGTAGTATGGGAGAAGGAAGAGACGAGAGGCGCAAGAGAAAAAGCGCGCCCCATAGCACTATAAGGAATCCGAGGTGGCAAGCTGTAGAGTGTTCGATGCGTGACACCATGGCCCACGGTTAATGTAAAAGGGCCTATTTCAAAATTTCAAATATTGTTTGGAGTAATAGGACTATGGGAGAATTAGGAATTTGGCCCCGAAATAAGTTTGTCTTAGGAATCTGGAACCATTTTTTTTTTTCGAATTTGGGAATCACGGCCCCAAAACAAAAATTTGTTAGGAAACCGGCCTTTCGTCACTTTTGGAAAATATGCATGGTTACGACTAACAAAACATCCAACTTTTCATCACGCATGTGATCGATAGATCGATCAATCCCAATTTAAAACTTGCTTATAGTGCCCACACAACACCACGGAAGAAACTTTCACACTCCTTGCGGATCCTACACTCCTCATTTGAACAGAACATCCTCCACGCCTGAAATGAATCTGTCCCATCCGTGAATGGCGGCGCACCGGTTTAAGCCCTCCGACCGATGCCCGTCATGGCGAGGGCGGTGGTCTTGGAGGGCGGTATTCTCTACTCCAATTTGGCGGTATATATGTGCCATCATCAAGTCGCTCCTCAAGAAATCCCATGCATGTCGCCAGGGGCCGTTCAGCGAGAGTTCCATTTCTGCAGGTTCGCGTCACGTCCCCGCCTTCCCCGTCGTAGGGTGGTGGCCGATCTCCACAAGAACACCCGCCGCGCATAGTCGTCGCTCGCGGCGACCGTGTTGGCCCCAGAGAGCACAAGAGCAAGAACATACTAGGCGGTTTCATGCCTCGACGCTGGACATGCCATACACAGCCTTCTCGAGCGACGGCGTGGACGGCAGTACGCCTTCGACGAAGACCCGCATACATGCCGCTTTGAAGCACGCTCCGGCTGCCGACGGCGTGAGCTTGGTGGATAAGATTCTCGGCGAGGCCTTGAGGAAGTAGTACGGCCACCAGCCCCGGGGGGGCCGGCATACGTAAAGCACCCGGGTCCAGGGAATGCTCCTCGTCCCACTGGTTGCCGCACGCCCGCTTTCATCTCGTGGAAAGGGGCCCGCAGATTGTGGAGGTCCTCCATGGGATTCGGGCCTCGAGACCTGGCGACACCAATCGCATCTCCTACGACATGTCACGCTGAAGGTTTTCCATGGTGGCGGTGCGCCGGAGCTTTTTGGGGGCACGCTCTAGCCACGCTTTGTGCGGCGAAGAGTTGGTCACAAACAATATGCCGGGATAAGACCGGTGCGTGGGCGTGGGTTATGGGCGAGGGCCGCGTGGCGGTGCGATCCGGCGGAGGTGTCGAGCCAAATGGGCGACGAACTATCGAAAGGCGCGTCTCAGAAGATAAATGTTTTCAAACTACATTTACATGTTTTCCCATGACAAGATGATCTCAAATCAAAATGTTGTAAGCTATAAAGTTTCATGGATATTTGAGAACTACAATCATTATGTTGGTGGTTTGTCTATCCGGCGTCACTTAAAAATTTAAATTTCAATTTCCAATTTTTTGAAATTGAGACCTATATATATATAGTTTATCTTTACAAGATAATGTGAAACCAAAAAAGTTTTCAACTAGAGAGTTTCACAACTTAGCAAGACCTACAATTCTTATTTTGGTTGTTTCCCCATCCGACATAGTGCTAGTGACATTGTTCACGAATCTTAGAAATTTGTCTTCTACTTTCATAAACTCTATGACACATGTGTAAATCTCGTGGACAAGTGTTACCGCGACATCATCATATGAATAAATGACCTACATAAAAGATGTACATCTTAAGAAGTTATACAAGTTTTGACCATAGATTAAAAAGAAAAAATTAGGGTTCTTGTTGGAAGCTCGGGCGTGGCGGGGAGGTGAACAAAGTTGCGCTTCCCCATCCGACATAGTAGTGCTAGTGACATTGTTCATAAATCTTAGAAATCTCTCTCATAGTTTCATCAACTATATATGAGATATGTGTAAATCTTGTGAACAATGTTACGCATGACATCGTCGGATGAAGAAATGGCCAATATAAAAGGTGTACTACATCTTTAGAAGTTATACAACTTTTACGTGCTTGACTTCTTCGCTGAAATCATTGGATGAACCAAAAATGTTGTTATGCGAAGTTGTAATTTTGAAATTCAAATTTCAAAAGTTCTTAATAAAACATGACAAAAGTAATAGCAAAGAAGAATACAATATCTTGATATATCTGACATTATTCTTTAAAAAAATAGAAAGAAAAACTATCACATTTGGAGTTACTATGAGGGAGAAAGACTAGTTACAAGTTTTGGCCACAGATTAAAAAAAGAAAAATCGAGTTCTTGAGTCCGAAGGCCTCCGCAAGCATGTCTCCATATGCAGTCCCCTCGGCTCAACGGTCCGGCTTCGGTTGGGCAAGCCGGTGATATGCGGGTGAGTTAAACCCAATGCGGTATGCGCATCGCAGTCGCAGACGTGGGATTTTAAAGGCGTGTTTGGTGCCCCTGGATATGCCCCGGCCGGGGCTCCCATCGTCTTTGTGTCGGTGTTTGGTTACTCGCTCGTCCCCCGAGCCGGGCTCGTTTCGTGCAAAAAGTGCTCCACGGCGGGGCTCGAGAGGAACGGCCGACCGAATCGGCGTTCCTCCCGGCCAGCTCGCTCCGTGCTCCCTCGTGCACGCGCTTTCGGCGATTTCGGGCCGCTGGAGATGACAATTCTCTAGGGTTTCCTCCTCCCTTCGCGCCAATCTCCGCCTATATATCCCCTCGCTCCCTCCTCCCCGCTCTTTCCCGCCCGCTCGAAGTTCTTCGCCACCGGTCGGTTTTCTCTCCCTCTCGATTTGTTCTTTCTTTGTGAATCGTGGATCCGAGCCCTCTCTCTCTCTCTCTCTCTCTCTCTCTCTCTCTCTCTCTCTCTCTCTCTTGTGTTGTAGCAAATTGGATCGAGCCCTCTCCTCTCACGTGTGATTTTTTTTCCTCTCTCCTTGTTCTTGAAACCCTAGCACGGGATTACATATGCCTTATTGCCTCGTGATGTTTTTTTTTTCATAAAATCTGAGCACATGCCCTATATGCCCGTGATGTTTTTCCTATACTTTAAGCACATGCCTTAGGGCTGTGATCATTGTTCCTATAATCCGAGCACATGACCTAACCAATGATGTTTCTACATGAACTCTCGAGCACACATAAGCCATCTTTGTGTTATGTTTCCTACAATTTGTTTCTTTTTGCAAGCAATGGCATGGTATGTGGTTCATCATGGCGAGGAACACAGGGTGTACTCAACCCGGAAAGAAGCACACGAGCAAGTATATAGGTTCCGTGGAAATTGCTACGGGGAAATATAACATAAAAGTGGAGGCCGAGCAAGCTTTTGCAAATGGTCGTGGACAGCAAGTGGATCCACCCCTCTCTACTACCACTTGTTAATCCACCCGTAAACCAACTTTGTTGGAGATCATTGGCAATTGTTTACTAGTGCTCGTAGTAGTCCTAATTATTGTTGTAGTCATAGGGTTTTTAGTTTGGAAGCTATGGTAAAAGACTAGTTACTTTTATTGTGATCGGCTTGTAGCTTGTGACAATTTGAATGTGATGCAACTAGCATGTATGCAGGCAACCAAACAACAACCATGCATGCACAAATTTAAATCTCACGCAAATGCACGGTACCAAACAAACAAACTCTAGCTAGCCCGGTTGGGTTCATGCGGGCAACCAAACAGAGGGGCCTCGTTGCATGCATTTGGCGGCCAAATTAACCCTCGCCGCCGAGCCATGCGAGCCAGCCGGGATGCCACGTGCAACCAAACACGCCCTTAATGATCGGGCCGGCCGGTGCACTCCGGCCAATAGCGGCTACGACGCTACGTTGGCGAAAAATTGGGCGGCGCCTTTCCTTACGTGTGACTCATCTATACTTACACAAAGCGCGTCTATACACATCCTTGCATGTGAATCCTTTGCGTATCCTACACACCTCGCTGTAGAATGGGGGCCCACGCCTCGCCACCATCGCCTGGCCCATCATTGCCGCAAGTCGCGTAGCGGTGTGATCTGCTGATGACTGCCGATCGATCGCTCAATTGGCCGGTTCAGCCACCAACCAAGAGTGCTTTTCTCTCACAAAAGCCACCTACCCCGCCAGTAATTTTTTTCACACAACAAATCAGCACCACCACCGAGGCACCGATCGGGGGGCCGACGAGAACTAAGGCCAGACGCCCACTACTATAGACGCCTTGTTCCCAAAGACGGGCTGTAACTTTTTTTTTCCAAAGACTCTGTTCACTAATTCTTATTTTAATTTGGTTGTTTCCCCATCCGACATAGTGTTAGACATTGTTCACAAATCTTAGAGATGTCTCTCGTAGTTTCATATAAACTATATGTGGATGTGTAAATCTTGTGAACAATGTTACCGTGACGTCGTCGGGTGAAGAAATGACCAAATGTAAAAGGTGTGCATCATAAGAAGTTGTACAACTTTTATATGTTCATGACTTGTTCTCGCTGAAATCATTAGATGCTCCAAAAAATGTTGTTTGAAGTTGTAATTTTGAAATTCAAATTTCAAATGTTATTGATGAAACATGACAAATCTATATATATACCTACTATTAAAGCACGAAAATTTACGCCACTTTTTTCACCATCGTTTTCTTTCACCTCTCTTCCATATCTATGCCGGACATTAAGAAAGTCCATGAAAATACCGAAAATAAGTGGGTCCAAGTATTTGATCCCGTGTGCCAAGACGTGATAAAATAGGATTGTATTAGAGTCCGTTTCGCAAGCAACTCGGGCGGGTGGTGATTTGACAATATGTCGTGGACGCATAAGAATACAAGTATACATGATAAAGTGCCAAAATTTCTACCATCATTTTTTCACCCTTTTTCGCGCCTATTTCTTTTTTATGTCCCCTAGCGACCTCACACACAGATCTATTGTTACGTGTGAATCGTGCGATGATACAAGGGTATATATGATCCACCAAATCATTAAAACTTCGAGTCTAATAAGAGTAGTGCCTAGCCATCACACCGAAGTTTGATAAGCAACATGCAAAAGTAGCCGTCATAAGATCGAAGAAGAGGCCACATGCACGCATACCCACATGCACGCATACATCTTTTGTCGTTGGTGGAGAGACTTCCAACTTTCAAGAGTTTGTGATCTAATTCGGGGCATGGGCCTAATGTCAAGAAGAGAAAAAAAAAAATGGAGGGTTTCATGAGCAAAGATGCAAAGAAATATAAACAAATGATTGTAAAAGTTGATCAAGATTTATATAGACATGAGGATTTCCCAATACAAAGTGTTTTGTTAGCTTCTTGTCTTTTATCAAACAATGAACAAATTGACTACGACTTATAAAATCCATATAGAATCAAAACCAAATAAAAATGATAATTGAAATTTTGTTAAGTTCTTTTCAATCGATTGAGTGTAATCATGTTTAAGGGCATGTAACACCCTTAGACAATCTACTCCAAAGCCGGTCACGAAAAGAGTATAGATTAAATATAAATCATTATCCTAAACAAATAAATTCTATATTTCAAATTTCATAAAAATAACATTGTTAGTCGTAAATATTTGATTTTGTTTCTCCTGTTGTAACGCACGGGCATATTTGCTAGTAGTAATACAAGTAATAATAATACAATCGCTTGATAGAGCATGATTTAAAAAAAAAAATAGAAAGAAAAACCATCAATTTTGGAGTTACTATGAGGGAGAAAGACTAGTTACAAGTTTTGACGGAGATTAAAAAGGAAAATTAGAGTTTTTGAGCCCTCGTACACTACTTGTTTTAAATAGCCCGCTATAGCCTTTCGGCGTGGTGCCGCTATTTCATTCATGTAAAGTACAATTTAGCCGCTCCGCTATAGCCCGCTATTAGCTCCGCTATAGCTGTTTGTTTGTATCGGTTTAATTAATATGATGCGTGTCAATCTTTTTTCTATCATTTGCGTTCTACTTTGTTCCTCGTCTTAGAAAACGCGCCAACGGTGAATCACCCCTTCGAGGAGAAGTCCATCATGGCGCGGCACACGGGAGATGATGTCTCTAGCGACGGGAGGACGAACACCGTGATCCCCAGAACCTAGCATTCCTATCTATGCTATCGGATGAGTGGGTTTGAATGGGCTCCGCCTACCGCATGAGCTCGACGCCGACGTTGGCGGGCGGGGCGCCTGGGCGGAGCGGGAGCGACACTCTCCGGCGACCGAGGACGCCGAGGTTACATGGGCCGGGATATGGAGGCATCGGGAGTGCGGCGTAAACGGTTTTTCAAAACTCGGTCGAGGCGGGGACGGGTCGCAGAGGGGTTGTTGCGTCGTGGTGAACGCTAGCTCGAACGCCCGCCGGCCGGCGTGTGAACCGGCGGAACACGGCAGCGTTCCAAAGGTGACCTCAACGGCACAGGAATAGCGCCGCCTTCAAGCCGACGAGCCCTCGAGGTGGCAAGGTAAGAAAGAAGGGAGAGAGTTCAGCCCGAGAGGCGGCTAACTATAGCCATGCCGGCCGGGGTGCTCGCGGCGGCCATGGCTGCGTGGCCGCGCGCGGCGAGAATTAATGGTAGACACTGAAACAGAAGTGAGCATTATAACACACGGATTATATTACAACTAATTAAAACATCTCGGTCTTCATTCCATCCAGATCTACGTTTTTCTGAACATCACCGCTAGGTAAGGATCGAACATATGCACACCATATATGCATCACCTACGACGCGTGCACACTTTCCAAAAGCTACCAAAAGTTGTTATATCTAGCTAGGCGTCACACCCGCAACCGTGAGCAACTCCCCCGCATTGGAAGAACGGTACACTCATGCCCACAAGCTATCAACGAAGAACAAAGTAGACTCGCGGCCGATCTTGTAATCGCCGCTGCAATACACTCCCCATGGTTGACTTCCACGCTCCGACTCCGACCATCCGCAATCTCGCCACAACTCCCAAGACGCCGCATCGAAGATGCCCGTGTTGGCGAGGCACCGGCGGTTGGGCCGAGCAGGAGACGAGGGAGAAACCGAAAACCCCGCTGGATACGGGCGCCACCATCAGCTCGTCGCTCAACACCGCTATTGCACCGCGCGCGGAGGCGCACGCTTATCGGTGCCCCCACGCCGCCGCCGGGTCACCGCGTCGCTCAATCCCCCCCGCAACACCTTTCATGTAGTGTCATCGTCATCGGCGCTGGTGTTCATCCCTGTAGAGAGCAAGGGCGTACGCACGAAAGCGAGTTCATGCCCCGCATCGGGCGGGCGTCGCGAAAGATGTCGAGTGGGGGCGCGACGGTGCCGCGGTCATCGACGAACAGGCGCATGAACCTGCTCACTCAAGCACGCCTCCGGTTGCCGACGATGGCGAGATTGGTGACGAGGGTACGCCATTCCTCGTTTCTGTTGGAAAACCAGCTCCTCTGGGATGCTCGGGTCCCACCATGGCGCCGCCCAAGACACCTCCCGCCGCTACAAAGTGCGGCGCGCATGGTGAGGTCGCCCATGGGATCCCTCTGCCTCCTTGGCGACGCGGATGGCAACCAATGCAAGCATCTCCGACGGAAGCCGCCGCATGGTGCGGCGAGGGACTTGGCGCCGCGGCGGTGGTGGTACGTGGAAGGCGACGCGTGAAGCTGCTTATAGCGGCGACGGCGACGACGAGAGATAGATGTAGCCGGGGCGCGGAAGTGAGTTCGCGCTCCAATTGCGCCAGCTGCGTAGAGAGGTGGCGGGACGGCGTCGTAGAGTAGAGTAGTAGACTCAAGACGAGGCGGTCGCTTTATTACTCACGCGCTTTTTAGTATCGCGTGTCTGTAGAGTGTAGTTGCGAACCCACGCAGTCGGCAAACGTGGAGTACTCCCTCCGTCCAACCAAAAAAAAACGCAATTCTTTGACCTTTCAAAATCTAATTTGACCATTCATTTTATTTGAATAATGTATATAAATATTATCAATTTTGTTATGACTTATTAGATCATTAAAGATATTATAACAATAGCTAATTTATTTTGGAATTTACACAAATATGTTGAGCAAGACGAATAGTCAAATTAGATTTTGAAAAGGTCAAAAAATTACGTTTTTTTTTTTTGAAACGGAGGGAGTATCACTCACGCCTTTTACACAACGCGGGTCAACGGATGACATCCCTATTAAGCACAGGTGGATCCACTCCACTCAGTTGACTTTTCACAGGTGCAGAATCTTGACACCAAGCATTGCACTGACGTGTTGTGATATTCGCAAATTACCACAATAATAACATTGCATCGGGCATTACATGTTTACAACATACTCCCTCTGTCCCCTAAATGTTTGTCTCTAGAAAACCGTGTTTCTCTCACAAACACGTTTCGGGCGACACACATAAAGGGGCCGGAGGGAGTACATCAACACATCCAATGACAAACACGGACAAGAGACGAGAATAATAAACATGTTCGTCTTCCTCATCAAGTCCTCCAAAGATCTGCTCCAAGTTTTTTTTCTTCTTGGTGTCACCACTTGGACCGCCCACTGAAGCTTCTTCTTCATCCAAGCACCAACTCCTCTTTCCAATTCGAAGGGCTTAACAACTATGATGCCAAGATCCTTCAAGACCTAGAAGTATTCCTTTTCAAATCGGTAGTAATGATTAATCGCCGCTTATTAGGGTACTTGAAAAACAGGCACACAAATTAGTGCAAAACTAGGGGTAGGGAGGCCCCGGGACAACACGTCAACACTACAGAGCCAAATACTTACCCCATTTCCTAGCACACTTGAAGTAGAGTCGGCCACGGTTATCACCATCCTTCTTGGTCCGCGCCTCCACCACCCGAGCAAGACCGCAGTCCGGACAACTGATGAGCGGGAACCCGCTGAGCTCACCAACTGGATCCCATTGAAGCCTATTCCTCGCCCGTCCACCTCCAGACGACTCCGCCAAAGGAGACCGAGACATCGGGTTCGAGCTCAGCTGGGAGAAGGGATGGAAGAGAGCGAGAGATGGAATGAATCGCGAGAGGCAGAGGCAGATACAGAGGAAGAGCAAACGCAGGTAGTAGATCCTGACAGGACGGCCCCTCCACGGGTGTGCACTATGACCCTGACAGGACGGCCCCACCACGCGCCAGCTGCAGCTGAAGTGGCTTCTCTTTCACAGAAATAATACTATTCAATCACCAAAATCAGCCCGAGCAGACTTATTTGGGCCCGCCCAATTCCCCGGCTCACGATTTTTTTTTACGCGCCGAGCCTTTACAAAACTCAAAAATTTTACCCGCCTCATCACAGCCGAGGCGATTCATTTCGATCGGGGGGTGTTTGGTTCCTAGCCACACTCCTCACAAGGCGACTCTAGGGTTTCCGGCCGCCTCATCAGCCCGCCGCCGCCACCGCCGACGCATCCAGCGCCATTCAAGCCGACGCCGCTTCCGCCCGGCGACCTCCTTCTCCGACGGCTTCTTCCTCCACCCAGGCGGCCGGCCATTCTAGGGTTTGATGTCTAGCCCATCAATCTTGTCTGTGCCCCCTCTTTGTTCTTTGAACTTCTGGTTTGTTAGATTCCACTATTCCTGAACTACCTTTTTTTGTTTTTCCGTGATCTCATTGCCTCTAAAAGCCCTGTTCGCTTGTGTTTAATATATAGTATTACATGCGTGAGAGAGAATAAGCTGAAACAAGATGAAGCAAGCACAAGCGAACAGGTCGACTAGTCCTCACATACTGTCTATTACGTACACAATTGAACTATAATTTTATCCTCATAATATGGATATAATTGAGTTGTACATCTTGAACTTGACACCTCACCGCTACCAGGGCGATTTGCTACTATATATAACTACAATGTTGTTGTTATCCACTACCGCTTATTTTCTTTATAGATGAATATGCGTGCTCAAGTAAACACGGCCCCCTCAGTAGAGTACTACAGGTACCTTGTCATACAAAAATGTGCATATTAAATGAACCGCCACGAAACTATAGTTTCTTTATACTCCACTATTCTGAACTACCTTTTTTTTTTTTTTTTTTGGTGATGCGTGCCCCTGAGAGCCTGTTTGCTTGTTTAATAGTATCCTGTGAGAGAATGTTTCAAAACAAGATGAAGCAAGATTGCAAGAACAAGCGAACAGGCTCTCGTCTACTCCTCATACACCGCCTATTACAGAATTGAACTATATAATCGTATCTTCGGATGGATGTATTGAGTTGTACATACTGAACTTGACACCTGGCTACTACATTAATGTTGTTACCTTTGTGTTTTTATTTTAGGAGACTGCAACTACTACTGCTATTTTCTTTATAGATAAATATACATGCTCAAGAACAATGATTGCTCCTATTAAATGAAATGTTACTAAAACTGCAGTTTGTCTATACTATTCTATTCTGAACTACATTTAATTTATTTTGTGTTACGTGACTCTGGGTTCTTGTAGTCCTAATAGACTGCCTATTGCAGAATTAAAGCTGTATAATATTAGCCACACATGGATACTTGGTGATTTCCATCCAACAGCAGGCATCAACGCGCCATCCGGTGTCGCCTGAATTTTTCAGTCGCCACAAAGTGAGGAAAGGTGATAATTCTGCTGCTTATTTTCTTCATAGATGAATACACAAGATCGAGAACACTAACCGCTCGCCGAGTACTACTACTATCTTGTCTTACAAAAATTTTCTCGCTAAACGGCTGTTGCTAAACTACAGTTTGTTTATATTCTTCTATTCTGAACTACTTCCTCCGCTTAGTTTGAAAGTCGCTTTTGACTTTTTGGTACATCCATTTAGCTATGTATCTAGTTACAATAATATGCCTGGATACATAGCAAAATGGACGAACCAAAAAGCCAAAGCAACTTACAATTTGGAAACGGAGGGAGTGCAATTTTTTTTGTGATACGTGCCTCTCTCCATTAGAGTGGCTATTTTTACTGTTGGTTCGTCAAACTTAATGCAACCCTCCTCCTTTACCCGGTTTGGGACCTCTGTCGGTGTGAAGCTACTTCATTGGTGATTTCCATCCAACAAACCGGCATCAACGCATCATCGATTGTCGCCTAAATTTTTCGGTCGCCAGAAGTGAGGAAAGGTGATAATTCTGCCGCTTATTTTCTTCATAGATGAATACAAAAGCTTGAGAACACTAACTTCTCTGTCAAGTACTACTACTATCTTGTCTTACAAAAAATTTTCCCACTAAAGCGAACTGTTGCTAAACTACAGGTTGTTTATATTCCTCTATTCTGAACTACTTCTTCCGTTTAGTTTGTAAGTCGTTTTGACTTTTTTGGTACATCCATTTAGCTATGTATCTAGATATAATAATATGCCTGGATACATAGCAAAATGGACGAACAAAAAAGTCAAAAGCGAATTCTTACAATTTGGAAACGGAGGAGTCAAATTTTGTGACCTGTGCCTCGTGGATTGTGTAGTCCTTACAGTCGGCTTGTCTATTCTGTAATTGAACGTATAATATTAGGGCCTTGCTGATTTCCAGGTGACTGAAATTTTCAAATCTGTTGAGGCGAAGCTTTTTTTTTAGATAATGGATGAGAAAAACATCCGGCCTCTACATCCGAGGATGTACACGACCCGATTATTACAAGTAGTGGATAAAAGGTAGAGCAAAACAAGTCTCTAAAACAAGTAAAGAGAACTAAAGCAAATGATAAATGTGCTTACACCCTCTATTGGGAAACTCCAAAGTAATCACTTCTAGTTTTTACGCTAATTAGTGAGAGTGTGTTCTTGTCTTGTTCATCACGCCGCAACTAGGCTCGATACCACGACCAATAGGCTCTTTGAAAAAAATAACCTTCGACAACGAGAAAACTTTCATTTTGTTAAAGATAATATCGCTTTTGATACGCAAATGGCCCAAAGATATAGGCGTGACGCCAACCCAAATCAAGTTTCTAATCCTTTTATTCTGATTAGTAAGCCATGTACCAAACATATGGCTTATGTAGATCTAGGCTGGTTTAGGCCAGTAGCATAAAAGATGATCCTCCATACCGTTTTCGAATACGGACAATCTAGGAAAATGTGTTGGATGGTCTCATTCATATTACAACCAACACATTTCTGGCTTCCTTTCCAGTTTTCCTAGTGAGGAAAGGCGATAATTCTGCTGCTTATTTTCTTCATAGATGAATACACAAGCTCAAGAACACTGACTGCTCTGTCGAGTACTACTACTATCTTGTCTTACAAAAATTTCCTACTAAACGAACTGTTGCTAAACTACAGTTTGTTTATATTCATCTATTCCTGAACTACTTCTTCCATTTCAGTTTGTAAGTCGCTTTGACTTTTTTGGTACATCCATTTAGCTATGTATCTAGATACAATAATATGCCTGGATATATAGCAAAATGGACGAACCAAAAAAGTCAAAGCGACTTACAATTTGGAACGGAGGGAGTGTAATTTTTTGTGATCTGTGCCTCTGTGGATTGTGTAGTCCTCACAGATCGCCTATTACAGAATTGAACGTATAATATTAGGGCCTTGCTAATTTCGGTGACTGAAATTTTCAAATCTGTTCGGCGGCAGCTTTTTTTTTTTTTTTTTAGATAATGGATGAGAAAAACATCCGGCCTCTACATCCGAGGATGTACCACAGCCCGATTATTACAAGTAGTGGATAAAAAAGGTAGAGCAAAACAAGTCTCTAAAATAGATAAAGAGAACTAAAGCAAATGATAAATGTGCTTCCACCCTCTATAGGGAAACTCCAAAGTAATCACTTTTCACTTCTAGTTTTTACGCTAATTAGCGAGAGTGTGTTCTTGTCTTGTTCATCACGCTTTTGGCTGGGCTCGATACCGCAGCCAATAGGCTCATCTAAAATTACCTTCGACAACGAGAAAACTTTCATTTTGTTAAAGATAATATCGTTTTGAGCGGCGCCAAATGGCAAAGCATATAGCTGTGACGCCAACCCAAATCAAGTTTCTAATCCTTTTTATACGATTAGTAAGTCATGTACCAAACATATGGCTTATGTAGATCTAAATTTTGGTTTAGGCCAGTAGCATAAAAAGATGATCCTCCATACCGATTTTTTCGAATACGGACAATGCGGGAATAGGTGTTGGATGGTCTAATTCATATTACAACCAACACATTTCTGGCTTCCTTTCCAGTTTTTCCTAGTGAGGTAAGGCGATAATTCTGCTTTTATTTTTTCTTCATAGATGAATACACGAGCTCAAGAACACCGATCATTTCCACCCCATTAGAGTACAACTATCTTATCTTTCAGAAATTTTTCCTACTAAACGACTGTTGCTAAACAACAGTTTGTTTATATTCTTCTATTCCTGAACTACTTCCTCGCCTTCGGTTTGTAAGTAAGCTTTGACTTTTTTGGTACATCCATTTAGCTATGTATCTAGATACAATAATATGCTGGATACATAGCAAAAAATGGCCGAACCAAAAAGTCTTTACAATTTGGCTGGAGAGGGGTGCAATTTTTTGTGATCTGTGCCTCTGTCCATTAGAGTGGCTATTTTTTTTGGTTCTCCAAACTTTACGCAACCCTCCTCCTTTACCCGGGTTTGGGACCTCTGTTGGTGACCAAGCTACTTCAGTGATTTCCATCCAACGGCCGGGCATCAACGGTGTCGCTTTGAATTTTTCGGTCGCCGGGGAAGTGAGGAAAGGTGATAATTCTCTTTGCTTATTTTTTCTTCATAGGCGAATACACAAGCTTGAGAACACTAAGCGCTTCTCGTCGAGTACTACTACTATCTTGTCTTACAAAAATTTTCCCACTAAACGAACTGTTGCTAAACTACAGGTTGTTTATATTCCTCTATTCCTGAACTACTTCTTCCATTTCAATTTGTAAGTCGCTTTGACTTTTTTGGTATATCCATTTAGCTATGTATCTAGATACAATAATATGCCTGGATATATAGCAAAATGGACGAACCAAAAAAGTCAAAGCGACTTACAATTTGGAACGGCGGGAGTGCAATTTTTTGTGATCTGTGCCTCTGTGGATTATGTAGTCCTCACAGACTCCCTATTACAGAATTGAACTGTATAATATTAGGGCCTTGCTAATTTCCAGGTGACTGAAATTTTCAAATCTGTTCAGGCGATGAAGCTTTTTTTTTTAGATAATGGATGAGAAAAACATCAGGCCTCTACATCCGAGGATGTACACAGCCAGTTATTACAAGTAGTGGATAAAAAGGTAGAGCAAAACAAGTCTCTAAAACAAATAAAGAGAACTAAAGCAAATGATAAATGTGCTTCCACCCTCTATAAGAAAACTCCAAAGTAAACACTTCTAGTTTTTACGCTAATTAAGAGAGTGTGTTCTTGTCTTGTTCATCCGCATTTTGCAATGGGCTCAAGCACCGCAGCCAATAGGCTCATCTGAAAATTACCTTCGACAACGAAAAAAACTTTCATTTTGTTAAAGATAATATCGTTTTGCGGCGCCAAATGGCCCAAACATATAGCCTGTGGACGCCAACCCAAATCAAGTTTCTAATCCTTTTATTCTGATTAGTAGGCCATGTACCAAACATATGGCTTATGTAGATCTAGGCTGGTTTAGGCCAGTAGCATAAAAGATGATCCTCCATACCATTTTCGAATACGGACAATCTAGGAAAAGGTGTTGGATGGTCTCATTCATATTACAACCAACACATTTCTGGCTTCCTTTCCAGTTTTTCCTAGTGAGGAAAGGCGATAATTCTGCTGCTTATTTTCTTCATAGATGAATACACATGCGCAAGAACACTGACTGCTCTGTCGAGTACTACTACTATCTTGTCTTACAAAAATTTTCCTACTAAACGAACTGGCCGCTAAATTACGCGGTTTGTTTATATTCTTCTATTCTGAACTACTTCCTAAAGCTTCAGTTTGTAAGTCACTTTGACTTTTTGGTACATCCATTTAGCTATGTATCTAGATACAATAATATGCCTGGATACATAGCAAAATGGACGAACCAAAAACTCAAAGCGACTTACAATTTAAACGGAGGGAGTGCAATTTTTTTGTGATCCGTGCCTCTGTCCATTAGAGTGGCTATTTTTACACCGGTTCTCCAAACTTAATGCAACCCTCCTCCTTTACCCGGGTTTTGGGACCTCTGTTCAGGTGACCAAGCTACTTCAGTGATTTCCATCCAACAGTGAGGCATCAATGGTGTCGCTGAATTTTTCAATCGCCCGGGGAAGTAAGGAAAGGTGATAATTTCGCCGCTTATTTTCTTCATATAGATGAATACACAAGCTTGACAACACTAACTACTCTGTCAGTACTACTACTATCTTGTCTCTAAAACAGATAAAAGAGAACTAAAGCAAATGATAAAGAGAACTAAAGCAAAACAAGTCTCTAAACAGATAAAGAGAACTAAAGCAAATGATAAATGTGCTTCCACCCTCTATAGGGAAACTTCAAAGTAATCACTTCTAGTTTTTTACGCTAATTAGCGAGAGTGTGTTCTTGTCCTGTTCATCACGCTGCAACGGGCTCGCATCGCAGCCAATAGGCTCATCTCGAAAAATAACCTTCGACAACGAGAAAAACTTTCATTTTGTTAAAGATAATATCGTTTCGACGGCAAAATGGCCCAAAGATATAGTTGTGGACGCCAACCCAAATCAAGTTTCTAAACCTTTTATTCTGATTGGTAAGCCATGTACCAAACATATGGCTTATATAGAGCTAAGGCCGGGTTTAGGCCAGTAGCATAAAAGATGATCCTCCATACCGTTTTTGAATCACGGACAATCTAGGAAAAGGTGTTGGATGGTCTCATTCATATTACAACCAACACATTTACGGCTTTCTTTCCAGTTTTTTCCGACATTTTTATTTGTTCTCTGCGCGCCTCAGTGGTTTGTTTGGTCCTCATAAGAAAGCCTATTCTGCGTAATTGAACTGTATAATTTTATCCTCACATGGATATTTTAAATTAGTAGATCTTGAACTTGACACCGAGTGTTACTATAATGTTGTTATCTGTGTGGTTTTGTCATAGGAAAACTGCAACTACTGCTGCTTATTTTATTTATAGAGATGAATATACGTGCTCAAGATAGAACAATGATCGCACCTTTTCCTCGCCCCCTAGAACGCGGTGAAGCTTTTTTGTGGGTATGTAATTTGGCCATTGACGACATATACAAAAAATGGTAGCTTTTTGCTTGTTATAGCCGCAGCTATGTGATATACAAACCCTACTTATTGTTAGCTTTTTGCTTAGTGCAGTAGAGATAGATGATGGTATCACAGGGGGCAAGAGAGAGATGATGGTACCATAGGGGGCATTCGGGATTTTTTCTTTGGAGAGGGGCAGCCATCCGGCTTTCGGTGCGTAAAGCGGAGGGTCGGGACACACACAAGGTGGCGGAGGAAGGCAAGATAGTTGTCACGGCGCTCAAGCCGAACGGGTTTCCCACTGAGAAGGTGGCCATGCTAAGAATGAAGAGACTTGCCGGGTCCGATTTCTAGACAAAGGTCCCCTTGCTCACATATTGGTCTCTTTCTTAAGCGGCCGCAACAAAGGAATTGTTATTTGAGAAGCGTGTCGAATTCATTGGAGTTTGTAGGCAACTTAAGGCACATAGCATATATGAAGCTGTGGCAGTCAGTAGGCAAAAGTTTTAGGACCTTCAAAAGTGATCTAGTGCAGAATTACGTCATGAAGGGGTTGGATGTCACGGTGAAGCACCCATACATCACCAAGGACGATTGGGCGACTTTCGTTGAAGCGAAGAGCAAAGAAAGAGGCACGGCAACAAGTGAGAGATACAAGCGGCTTAGGGAGAAGAACAAGCATGACCACTTTGGGTACGGGGAGGTTATGAGGCAAAGTTCGAAGTGTGGGAGAAGGAGGACACTTACTTACTCCACAATAGCATCAAGAATCCTTGGCATGAATTTCCAGTGAACCGCGCCGGCATTTTTTGCGTGCGCGGTGCGGTCTCTTTGTGTCGGTAATAAAGGCTGCAATTGTTTGGTCGGTGAAGAGTCTCGGTCTTTATTCGAGAAGGTTTTAGAGAAGACCGCCATTGCTTCTTCTCGAGGGCACTTGGTGTAAGGGAAAGAGATATGCTCACAGAGGTCTGGGCACCCCAGAGCAGCGGGGGCATGTGCGTGGTATGTCTAGTATGACTGGTTGAAAGTTTTGGACGGCTTGCGCCCGACATGTACGTAAAGAGGAAGTCTCAGTGCGTTGGCGAAGCATATAGAGAAGAGTTTGGACCTCAACTAGATGAGCTCACAGCTAAGGTGGCGGCGTTGGAATCGAGGGGAGGACATGGTTCAGCGCCAACACCCCTAGCCGTGTAGGTGGTGTGAAGAGCAGGCTGCGTGCGAGAAGCCGATTTGGCGGATCTTTGCAGGTTGAGATACTTTCCATGTCGGCACCATGTACCCTTGCGGTGAAGACTCAAGGTTATCGGTTGAGGTAGCAAGGGAATGGTATACCCGAATCAACTACATCTTAAAGGTCAACCAATCTTTGGAAGGACATTCTATTGTTTTTATTGATCATGTAACTCCCGGTTTTGAGGCTACACTCTTTTGGATCCGCCCGACAGGCGAGATTAAAACTCTTGGGACGGGCTATGTGTAAGATGATCCGATTGGAGCGAGCGAATCTTCTTGTAGCATTCCTAAAGCTCTCTTCTTTTACCGCCCCAAAACCTCCACATTGCCTACTTACCGCCTCAATGAAAGTCAATCTAAAGGACTGTATGACACGCGACTTAAATGGGAATGACAAAGAATGATCGAGTCCCTCTCGGGCCGCAATGGATGGGAATGCGGCGACTCGCTCGCATGCCAATGACGGGTCGAGTGCCTTGCGAGAGTGCATCGGCTAACGATGTGGAAACCGGCTCGCAAGGCAAGGATGACCCGGATTGCCTCGCAGACTGCGGGCCGAGAATGCGGGGGAGTGGCTCGCATGACAAGAATGTCCGAGTGCCTCTCGAGTGCGGTGGCGAGAATCAGGCGTGGCTCTTGGCGGGAGGCGGCAAGGTCCAAACAAGCATGTTTCGGGCAAGAAGCATGGAGGTCCAAACAAGAATGTACAGTAAGTAGTGCTTCACTTTGGTTCTGCACTGTACGTGTTTCCATTCAGTGAATAACCCTTTGTGTTTCATATGTTTGCGGTGCCGATGGGCCGAAACCGATGAAAAGACATAATGGGTTCTACCACGGCCCACCACTTCTCGGGCTGCGATGAAACAAGTTCATCCGGACCGTCACGATGTAACTCGAAGTGCAGCTCCATCATGTGCCTACCTTTGTTTGGCAATAAAGACCATGTGTACAACGAACACTTATGCCTACCTTTCTTTGTATTAGGATTTCGATTTGTCCGGAAATCGATTAATTTGGAGGATATTAGAGAGGAGATCGCCAAGTTTGTTATGGAAGAGATCATCAGCCCGAAGGCGAGTATTCGTTTTGTGAACCGTGAGTTCCTTCTCGTTTCCCTTCTTTGCATGACGATGAGGTGGATACATGCATTTAAACTGTGTTATTTGTGTTGTGAACAATTTGTGTGGCGTGCCTTACTGAACAATCGGGTATGTACGTGTGAAGAACATTACGAGATACACATGAATTTTGAGAGATACACATGAATTTTAAAAATACACATGAATTTTCCATCTTTGCGGGCGTGCGCCATTTGTTTGTGATCGGACCGTAATGCGTCTCTAGTCACCGACAAGATGCGGACCCATCTTAACCTGTACGTAATAACTGAATAAGTCTGGGACCACCGCGCTAACTTGGCGTCTATGGGTTTCGGAATAGTTTTCTGTCGCGTGAATCTGCAATATCTAAATTATTAGCGGCAGAGTGTTTCCGTTGCGTCGCGGAACCACCGTCTACGTAGTCTCGGCGTTAGTTTTAATCGAGCACCGCAACGCGTCTGAAATAGAAACCTTGACGCACACGCCGAAAGGGACACGCATCTGTAATTTCCCAGGTAGCTACGGCCGAGCATCCGCTACAAGCGTCCCGAAAATGCGGCGATTCTGATCGAAAAAAAAAACCGCGTCGTAAACTAAAGCGGCTTACTGAACATGGCGGACAAAATGAGCGTCTGTAAAGGGTTATGGAACTACGACGAGGCAATCTACGCACGCCAGCTCAAATGAAGCGAGAAACCACGAACTACGGGTTTGGCGTATGTCTATAACTTCACCCGTATTACAGTGTCGGTTATCGTCCCGCACGGGTCTATATTTTACTAATGCTTTACGGGGCGGTTCGCGTCGGCGGGCGTTTTGCGATTAATACCGGATTGGTGGCGTGGTACGTGCACGCGTCGACATGCGGGTCATTATTACGGGCGGTTTTTGTAAAATGGGTGCGTGCAGTCGAAAAGCTTCTAGTCGTATCTTCGCTAAGCGAGGGCGTCACTACTTTTGGGCGGTGGCGGTCGATTCAGCGATCTTTGTGGGTGCGTGGCGTTTCCAGAGGAATGATCGCATCTTAGGAAATCATGTACAGAGATACCGTAGACCACGAGGTTGAGCAAATCCCGGGACACAGACGTTCCACGGCGTGTGTAACAAGGGCTCACTACAGACGGGAAGTTTGAGACGCACGAAATCCCGTGCAGTATTAAAGCATTGCGGGGCGCGCCGCTACGGACCAGTCTGTAAAAGTCGGACATTTAGAGACCTAATGGGCGGGCGCGCGCGGCTGTAGAAGCCCTCAACGCGCGACTGTAGAGGCATTTTTTACATAGTGTCATACAAGTATAAATTTCTAACTTGGTTTTGGATTTTATGTCACTATCCAACATTTAAGCACAATGTCAAGATTTGGATAAGCACCATAAAACCCGACTTGGTAGTGGTAACTCCCCTATATGTGTGCCCAATTGATTTGAATTCAAGGTTTGCACACATACATAAATATGAAAATTTTGGGAGGGTTAACACTACAAAGTGATGCTAAGGTGTATAGGATAAACCTTTGAAGCGTGTGTTAACGTTTCTTAACGCACACAGATAAATCCGCAAAGCGCACGGAATTGTCGTTGTAGCTTTCACCCGGAAGTATTCGGGGTATTGTATTTTCCACAGGAGCGTTTGCGCTCTAATCTTTGAACGAGGGGCCACCCTAGGATAACTATGGATAGTGAGGTATCTTTATGGGCTTAGGTTTTCGAAGTATGGGGATTTCTAGGGTCATTTATCTCCGCCGCCGGACACAGGCCCTCGCCCAATACCGGGCAGAGTCCGACCATTAGCTCGTCACGGCCGAACGTGGGGGATTTCAAGGGGCCGGTCAAGGCTTGTCACGACCCAGTGCCTACCCCCTCAGCAGGTGGGATGCTTCGCAAAAGATAGGTGAGCGCTCGCCCAAACACCACGTTTGCACTACCATCCACAACTCTTGGGTTGATCAAGGTTCCCGGTCAAAGAGTTCCTTCTCCAAGAGTTACGACCGAAGGAATGCGATTATCGATCCCGTAAGTCTATAACAGCTAAGATAATATACTTGAAGAACAATAAGCCGAAAGATAATCACAAGCTTTCTTACCAAAGTGTAAGTAGCTTGTAGAGGTACAAGCGTGGCGGGTGCCGACAAGCAAGAGCACTCAGACCACCCGAGATCCGCGGCGCACTGCCGGGAGGCACACAGGGACTCCATGGAGAAGAGGCCAAGCCCTCTTCTACTCTTCCCTCTCTCACTCTCCACTAGAACTAAGAGGAAGAAGAATAAGAATAAGAGTGGGACTTCTTCCTCTCTTTTCTACATTGTGGCTCCTCCTTGTGTTGTATGGAATTGGTGTGTTGAGGAAGAGGGAGAGGGCCTCCTTTTATAGGTAGAGGAGAGGGGCTTGTTGGAAAATGTCCCTCCCCATATGGAAGGAGCCAAAAACCGACCTTGGTACACCTGCCTAATTTGCTAAACCGACCAACCAACGTCGGCAACGCCCTCCATGGAAGGTAATGCACCGCCTCGCCAAACCTGGGCCCGAACCGCCTCGGGATGGGTGCGGCCGCACCAAGTGGTGCGCGCACACCCTCCCTGGGTCCCGTAAGAAAATTTGGGCTTCGGCGGGGTGGCGTTGTTGGGCCCGAAAAGTCCGGCTGGTGGTGTTTGCTCCGGCCCAACTCGGGCGTTACGGTCCATTTCCACCCCGGGCTTGAAGTATTCTGAAATGCGCTTTCGAGGGTTGCGTACTTTGGTCGTATTTCCACCTGTCTTTATTATAAAAACTACAAAATACATTTCGGACATTACAAGTGGAAATATATTAGTAATAAATGTATATAAGTATAAAAGGTATAGTTACATTCCCTTTATGGTAGTAAGTTGACGGGAAAAATATGTCGTTGGTGACCGTCAACAGCGTGATAACAATCGGAGTTGCAAATTTGAAGTTCATCCTTAGCATCATCCATGTAACTAGACATACATCAAAACTCAAGATACCATGTGAGATCAACATTATAAGCAATGACTCTCGATCCATGTGAAATATGTATATGTCTAGCTACAACCTATGCATGCTAGTTATCATATCATCATTCAAGTTCAATAACTAGCATACACCACACAAGCATTGCATATAAGATTTTAAAACTTATGCAAATGCAAGCAAGCACATGAATATGCACATATCAAATGCAATCAAACAAGTTCATGAGCTTGCTCCCCCAGCTTGTGTGCTTCTCTTTTGTCCAAGAATTTTGATCCTCTTCTAATCTTCAATCTTTGCTCCCTCTTGTTCTATGTCCATATTCTCATCTCTCCCCATATTCCAATCTCTCCCTATATTCATATCTTCGTTCCAATCTCTCCCCCTTTGTCATCAATTTTCATAAAAGGTATGCCTCTTTTGATACAAAGGGTGATACTAGGGGTAGATGGTTGATTCTTGAATCTTCATTTTCGATGGACACCACCATATGTTGGAATGACACCACTTGTAACTACCACATGTGGAAGCATGAAAACCACCTTGAAATGCCACATGTAGGTCACTTGTAGGATCCTTTGACCTTGATACCTTGAGGTGGGGCACCTCCCCTATGTCAAAGCATATGTCAAACCATTAAACAATTTGAGATCTTGTTGGTGAGGGTAGCTTTCTTGAATTGAATTGATCATTTAAAGTTGAGGATCACTTGTGGAACCACCATTGATGTACAAGATATTACTTGACTTGAATATCACGTGAAGAAATACCATGTGTAAAGATGAGGTAATAATCTAGCCATTTCTTGCAACTTGAAATGTGGATGCCACTTGAAAAGATTTGTCAAATGTAACCAATTCTTGAACTATATTGTTTCCATGAGCTTCTTTCTTGTTGACTTGAACTAAAATGATTTGCCTAAGCTTCCAAGTCGATTTGATCCAATGGCAAGCTTCTTCACACCTCATGAAGTATAAGGGTTATCTTGCCAATGTTGTACTTGTCACTTGAGAGCAATCCAAACTAGATCAAGTACTTGGGATCACTAGCTCATGAACAAACTGTTGGCATTTCTTAACGCAAACAAAAAGAGTTCTGCAAGCGCACGGAAATGCCATTGTAGCTTTCACCCGGAAGTATTCGAGGTATCGTATTTCCACAGGAAAGGCATGGTGTAAATGTTTCTAATATGAACATGGACACAATAACATGACTATGCAATAGACCTTAAAGTTCATAACAGGGGATAGAATAGGATAAGTAAGGATAACTTGACACACACATTCGAGCAATCTCAAGGATAAAGAAAACCCTAAAACTGGAGCAAGGCATATCCTGAATAGCTATGTTAGAGAGCAGGTATACTAACATGCTTGTACCATTAGAGATTCTAAGTTAAGATAGCCATGGTCACTATTGACTTGCCGGGCATCGGCTTATACCCGGGTTCCCGGTGCCTCGACTTCGGCTCTACTCCGAACCCGGACGTGGGGGATTACAAAGGGCGGACGGGGCTATCACCACCGCCTACCACCTCAACCGTGCGAAGGCGATGCAAGCGAAGGTAGCCTCTAGCCTAGACACCACGCCCAAGCTATCGACTACTACTCTAGCGTGTAACAAGACTTACCCGTCCCCCCGGGGTCCCTCTACTAGAGCATCCGCCACGAGGGACGAACGACGATCCTGCAAAACCAACAACGACCAAGACTAAATTAAAGTAGAACTCATCTCAAGTTTGGTCTTAGTCTAAACATGTATGTATGATAGATTAAGCATAAGGTTCTATATGACAAGATAACATGAAACTATATGCTAAGATCATATCATAAGAGCTATACTCTAGTTCATAAGCATAGCTATATTAATAAGTAAAGAACAAGAACAAGATGAAGAACTCTATATTGATCATACCGAATAACTCTAAGATGTTCTTGATCTCCATTTACAATCCTTGCCAAGCTCCACTACAAACTACTAAAAGATAAAAGATACAAGTGGAGGAGAATGGCTCTTGTGTGGTGTGTGTTGAGAATGGAGCCCTCCCCATCTACTTATACACATGAGAGGTCGGTTTCGGTAGTATTTTAGGAAAGCACCTCTGGAAACCGCCTCTCCTCGCATTAATGATACCGCCATAAGAAGGGCGGTTCGATTTGGCAGGATCGCCGGCCCGGCGGACCCACCAGCCTAGCTGGGCCCTGGCCTGGCCCCATTCGCCACCGCCTTCTTCCGGTGGGCTTGTGGGCTGGCTTAGATCATTAATCACCAGGTGCTTTGGTCCAGTTCAATTCTGAGTTGGGCTTTCTTTATTCCCCTTTGATTGTGCATTTCTGGAATGTGTGTTCAACTTTGCGCATTGTTCTTTACTTCGTGCATTTCCACTTGTTTCCGGCGTTTGTCCTGCAAAACATGTTTTCTCGAGAAATAAGTGGAATGAGGTCATAGCATATGTATATGTGTCATAAAGTATGCTTGTTTCTCCGGATTTGGATAAAAATTGGCGGTATAATATGGTCGATAACGACCGCCAACACAAACTCATATACATACCACTAGATCATATAAACATTCAAGCAATAGTGGCAAGTAATGAATTAAAAACTTTCATTTGTCATGCATGATCCTACTAAACATGTACTATATGCACCAACCGCATACTAGTAAAGGATGAAATGATCATGCACAATAAAATGATACCTTTGCTATCATGGAGTAGAGGATGGTCAAAATGATTTCAATTTAGCTCCGCAATAGCAATGTGAAGTCCATTTGTATAACTTGGTGAAGTCAAAATATACCAATTTGAATTCCATGTTTCACCCATATGAATTGAGAACGACTTATGATCAAGTGCACTTTCTTCATGTTGTGGTTGGCTTGCTTCTTCTATTCATCTTTGCTTGTGTCGTGGTCGGATATGGCGGATATACCACGAACACGGTAAAATCGTATGGCTCATGTGGGACTTCGATGGCCTAGCTCAAGGGACACAAGATTTATCTTGGTTCAGGGCAATCGGGCACCCTAGTCCAGTCTCTAGTCGGAGTCACTATGTGGCCGAGCTCAAACGCTCGTATCGAGGCCGAATACAAGCAAGTCGAGAGAGGGAGGCCGGCTCCCAAGTCTCGTGAGGTGTGGGTTCGAATGAGAATGCGATGGGAAGAAGATTGATCCCTTCTCCCGGTGGCCAAGGCTCCCCCTTTATAGTCGTAAGGGGAGGATATACGGGTGCCACGGGGAGGAGGACTAAAGGTGTCAAGAATACAAAATAGGGGGCAAAGTGTAAAAAATGCCAGGGTCGCTGATCACGCAGGCCGTCGGGCTCGTCTCGCGGCGTCGGGCACGCCACGCCTTTCCGTCAAGAATCATGCGGCGGCGTCGGTGCATGAGCGGGGGGCCCCGATGTGGCACATGCAAGAAAAACATGTGGACAAGAGCGCTCGAATGGCGGCGGGCGGAACATCGGCGTGCGGGCGGGCGACTGGCCAGCGCACGCCTCGCGGGAATAATCATTACTTTTGTCGTCTTGCTAGCTATCGGGAGGCGGATTCGGCATCCAGGTCAATATGTCGTGTCCGCGATAGGCTGCAGCGTCTTCGCAACTACGGGTGGCGTCGCCCCGGCCACGGTGATCGAGTACCCTTAGATAGGGTGCTATAGATTGGACTTCCTCCGATCCTTTGTTGGGATGTGCGGCCCATTGGTATGTTGTCCCGGAGACTTGTGAGCTCGTAACCTTCGCGTCGCTCTGAGCTCCAGGTCATACGAGTTGGAGATAAGCCGTGCGGCCTCCGAGGTCGCGGGATTCGTCTGGATGGGAACGCGAGCTCCCGAGTTCCCGGGTTCCCTGTACTCCCGAGGTCCGAGGTCATGCTAGTCGGAGATAAGTCGCGCGCCTTCGGGTCGTGGGATTCGCCCGGATGGGGAGCACGAGCTCCCCGAGCTCGTGAGTTCGTGCACCCCGAGGTCTAAGGTCGGGCGAAGTCGGAGATAGGCCGCGCGGCCTTCGAGGTCGCGCGGTTTTGTCCGAACCGGGAGCGCGAGCTCCCAAGATCGTGGTGATCTCATGAGCTCATGTTTTGACGAGCCGAGGTGCGGCTTAGAGCTCGTGGGCGGGATGAAGATTTGGCCATCCGGCTCTTCGAACTTGTACGAGGCGGAAATAGCTCGTGGGCTGAGTTTTGAGCTCGTGCGAGGCGGAGCTCGAGCTCCGACCTATGAGCTCGCATAAGGCGGAGTTCGGCTCCGGCCTCTGAGCTCGTGCGAGGTGGAAGTATCTCGTGGGCCGAGCTTGTGTCGAGGCCGATCTGGGCCGAGTGTTGCTTGGGTTTTGCCGCGATTTGCCGTGTGTTTAGGGTACCTATGATATTGGTACCCGACAGCTTGTATGAGAAAATACCACTTGAATTTGCATAAATTATCTCTCTACTTGGGTGTTGCTTGCTTTCTTTTAATCAATCATTTTGTTTTTTCAACTAAGCATCTTGAATATCCCAAGATCATCACTTCCATGTCGGCCCCTTCAAGAATCCCCACTTGTCAATCCCACTCATGGGCGGCACGCCCTCTACGGGGAGAAGTGATCTCACCAAGAACTATCCTTGACACTCACTTGAATTGAATTTGATTGATTGATCCATATGATAAACTTAATATGATGAGTGACCTTGAGATCTTCTTTAAATCTTTTTCTTTCTTCCCGAGATATCAAAGATCACTTGAGCTCATTTCTTGCTCTCCATCTTGAGCTTGGTCTTGATCTTCAAATTTGAGTACTAGATATGTACAAGGTACACTCCCACAAATCAATGGCTCTTGTACTCATAGCTTGCCATGCTTCTAACTCAATTCAAAAACCAAACTTAGGTGCCTCAAATACTTATAATCATGATTCCAACTTGAGGACCTTTCAATTTGAGTGACTCTTGAATAATCCAATGTTTGTCACTTTTTGGGTAGATTTGAGCAATTTGAGCTATGCTTCAACAATTTGAATCAAACTTGATGCTAACTTGTTTGAATACCTTTCACAAGACATATGTCCATTGACATCACATACTAAATGTCATCTCATGATTATATCCATTCAAATCAACTCAAATTTGACTACTAAAAATTTATTCCATTCAAGCATTTCAAGCAACATGTGCATATATATCCAATTCAATCAACTCTCATATGCACCCAAATATGTGTGATCAACTAGAAATATACCTTTGTAGCCTATGATCATCAAGCTAGCAAGCTTCTTCTCAAAACATTTCCAAGCCTTCAAATATTTCAATAAATCACAACGTCTTGAATGTAAGCACTTGTATGTTGTAGCACTTGAACTTCACTTGTCATGACTTGGCATTGGGATATAATAGCTCTAGGTTTCATTACTTGATTCAATAACATGATGAACAATGTGAACTCAATTGAATCAAGCCTCCAATGCCATGGTACCTACACACAATCATCCACTTTTTGATGGTACCCAAACTTGTTTGGGTCCTCTCAAATTAGGTGCAACATACTTAGGCATTGCCTTAGTATGAATAATGGGATGTTCACTTTTGATGGTACCCAAACTTGTTTGGGTCCTCTCAAATTAGGTGCAACATACTTAGGCATTGCCTTAGTATGAATAATGGGATGTTTTGCAATAGCAACCAAGGAGGTACCATTGTCATCCTTTCTAAGCACAATATCATCGTCAATTGACATAGTCTTAGAATTGTTACCTAGGGGACATGAATGAGCCATGTGTCCCCTTTTTGTAAGATAAGTAACATCTTCTCTTTCGTTGAGACTTTTCTTCCTTGCTCATTTGATGCTCCTCATTGCCTTGCTTCATCTTGTTTACTTGAGCCTTCTTCTCAAGCTTGTTTGGACAACCCAAAGCAAGGTGGCCCAATGTATCACAACTATGGCTCTTGATGTGAGCTAAGTCTTTCTTCTCAACTTGATTCTTGCTCATCATCTTGGCATCTTGGATGTGAGTTGGATGCCTTGCATAAGCTCTTCCACCCCTTCTTGTTTTCTTCTTCATCTTCAAGTCATCAACTTTTTCTTCATGGTTGATCTTGACTTGATCTTGGGGCTTTTGTTGCTTCAACTTGAGCTTTTTCTTCATTTGGGCAACCCTTAGCAAGATGTCCCACTTCATGACACCGAAAGCATATGGAGTGAGATAGCTTCCTTTGTTGAAGCCTCTCCATCTTCTTTGCTTCTTTGGCTTTGCCCTTTCTTTCGGCCTTTGTCATCCTCCTCTCAAATCCAAGGCCATGCTTGTCACCATAGTATCTTTGAGACTTCAATATTTGCTCAAAGGTGACTTTTAAATTGAGCACCTCTCAATCTTGGCTATCAAGTTCTTCACTTTCTTTTTTGAGCTTTTTGTTCTCCTTCAAAAGGTTAGTCTCACAAGACATAGGAGAAGAACAAGCATCTAAATGTGAAGAACATGATATATCAATTAAATCATCACAAGAGGTGGATACATGCTTCTTGCCTACATGACAAGGGTTAGCAACAATATATGATTGATCATTTGACCCAAGCAATGAGCTCTCACCAGTTTTAGATTTTTCATTTGAAAGCTTATTAGTGAGAAAAGCATGATCTTGTACCAAGTTATCATGAGTAACACTAAGTTCCTCATGAGCCAATTTTAGCACATCATGTGAACAAGTAGTAACATAAAGTAGATGCTCTTGTTGTTCACATGTTGTCTTAAGCAAAGAGTTTTCATTTTTCAATTTCTTGTTTTTAGCATACTCTTTGTTTAAGCCATGAATGAGTCTACATATAAGCTTAAAGTTTGGATCATCACAATCGATAACTACATCACCACAAGATACCTTGGTGTCACCATGTGACATGGAGCAATCCGGTGATGTATATGAACATGTAGAATCATCACTCTCATAGCCATCATCCTCACCATCAAGTGTGCATGGAGTAGCATCATCGATTGCATCACTTGTGGCGTCCTTATCAACCTTGTCAAGTGGACTTGGAGTGGATTGACCATCATCATCTCCGCTTGACCATGAGGTGGAGCAATCCTCCACAACCACCGAGTTGTGGCTATGCTCATCATCCTCATGAACCACCACCTTTGGCACCTCCTCCTCAAACTTGCCATCATCCCAAGTGGGGGAATCACCAAAGGTGTGCTTGATAGATTCCCACAACATATGTGCGGAACTCTTGAGGTTCACCTTGTCATGCAACTCAAAACTCAAGGCATTGATTAAATAACTATAAGCATTAAAATCAAGATCAAATAGGAATTTTTGAGTTTTGGTTAGATTTCTATGGTCCATGACAAGAGTGAGACCACGAGTGACAACCCACCAAACCTTAGGTCCCATGGCACGAAAATGATCAAGCATATGGTGTTTCCACCATGTAAAGTGTGTGCCATCAAAAATATTTGTGTCACACAAGCAAGCATCATCTAGCCCACTAGTCACCATCCTCTCGGGTCGGTTAAGACCACTAAAAGAGAGACCACGGATCCGATACCACGTGTAGGGTCGAGATGGAGACTAGAGGGGGGGTGAATATTCCTTTCTAAAACTAATTGCGATGGCTAACCGAATACAATGCAGAATTAAAACTATTCGCTTAGCCAAGACTTCACCCCTCTAACTATGACTCTATATCACCTCACAAAAGATCTTACACAAGGTAAATGAGGTGACAAGCCTAGCTTGAGCTTCTAACCAATTCTATTGCAAGGTCACACAAACCTATGCACTAGTACTTCAAGCAATGGTGAGCTCCTACACAATTCTAATGAGCAAAAGCACAAAGCCAACCTAAGCTCACTAGATACACAATGGACAAGGCAACACACGCCTAACCCAAAGGCTCAAATAACTTAGCTACACAAACTAAGCTAAGCAACTAAACAAGCTACACAAGCTAGTTAGTCACTACAACACTACTTCTAGCTACACAATCAAGAAGACAATTAGAGAGCTACACAAGCTACTAATTGCAAGAACTACTACTCAATCACAAGAACAAGATATATATGAATGTAAGAACAAAGCTTGTGATGAAGAGAATGCAAACCATCGCGAAGTGTGGACACAAGTTGACACCGGTGATTTTTTTACCGAGGTCTCGGGAAGCTTGCCAACTTCCCCCTACTCCTCGTTGTGTCGACCAACACTTGGATGGTTCTTGGACTAGACAATGCACTCGCTAGTTGGCCCCTTGGGCGCTCCAAGACACCACTCACAAGAGAGGTAACTCAATGACATGCTCTAGTAGTGTTGCTCTTCGCGATCCCCGTGGGGTGAACACGAACCTCTCACAAATCCTCCTCCGGAACACCGCACAATCTCCTATGCATGCTTCAACGGAGTCTCTTGCCACCAAGCCGCCTAGGAGGTGGCAACCTCCAAGAGTAACAAGCACACCGGCTTGCAACACGATCACCTAGTGCCACACAATGCAATCTCTCGAGCAATCGAACTAGAATCGCTCACTCACTCAATCGGATGAACACTATCAAGTTTGAGTGAGTTGGGAGGGCCCTAGCACCACTATGCCGCCCACCAAGGCTCAAGTGTGCTAACCTAGTCCGCATGGCTGGCGAAAAGACCTATTTATAAACCCACTCCAAAATATGGTCGTTGGGAAATTCGAGGTCACTATTAACAAGCGCCCGGGAGCGCCAGCTTGCTAGCGCCCGGCGCGTCAAAGATTCATTTAAGCACGTGAACTAGCCGTTGGGGAGCGTGAGCGCCGCCAAGCGCCACGCGGCGGCCGCGGCGCTTGCGTTCGGGCGGCCATGATGCGCACAAGTTCTACCGTGACCGCGCCAGCGCATTCACCCGCACCGTCCGGCCGCGACATCCTTTGTCCGTGCGCTCCGTTAGCCCGAAAGCACGCGCCCTGGTGCTCGCATCACAAGTACCGCGTCGTCCGCCGCCCTCCTGGTGCGCCAGCACGCCGTTTGAATGGCCGGCCTGCACACCAATGCGCTCGGGCGCGCCGCGCCATAGCCGCGGCGCGTCGCCACGTGCACCAACGCGCCTGACGTGCCAAGCGCTCACGCCCGCCGCGTTAGTCGCGCTGACCAACGTCCGATCAAATGACCAAAACACTTTGATCCGAACTCCGTTTTTGATGATCTTGGACTCTATGGA
Source organism: Hyparrhenia diplandra (assembly GCA_015847255.1). Lineage (NCBI taxonomy): Eukaryota > Viridiplantae > Streptophyta > Magnoliopsida > Poales > Poaceae > Hyparrhenia > Hyparrhenia diplandra. The sequence goes on from JADLZK010003471.1 coordinate 45,364, forward strand.
AAGCTTATTCAGAGGGCTACACAACCTACATGGTTACTTGATCCAACGCACAATGGATCAAAGCAGTATTCCACTCCAAAAGCAGTCCAATTGTCCGAGAAACACCAAAACATCTTCTCCTTTGCAAATGTGCCAACACCACCAAGTGCACATCACCATGTGCATGTGTGTTAGCATTTTCACAAATATTTTCAAAGGAATTTTCTCTTTCTCTTACCACGCCACTTTCGATCCTAACACATCACAAAGTTAGATCGCACAAGTGACACTAGATGACCGATATGCAAACAAGTTTGCCCCTCTTGATAGTACGGCCATCTATCCTAAACCCGGTCATAAACTTCTCTAAGCTCCTCATGACCGACGAAATGAAATGCCCTATAGGTTTTACCTTTGCCTTGCGCATTTCAATTCCGCTCCATCTCTAAGTGCCGATGCAACACATGCACCAACACGATCAAGAATGATATGATCCACTTCATATCATCACATGACCTTCTTGGTCCATCGATCTTGACCTCACTTGCTCTTCACCGTTGCGTCGGTCCGTCGGCGCCAAGTCCTTCACCGTCTCGCGGTCCATCATTTCACTACCCGACATGCCCTTCACACTTGCAACCGGTCCATCAAGCCAAGCCTTGTCTTGATCTTCACCGCCTTTGGTCACATGACTCCATGTCATGTCTCATATGCAATAAGCTCCTTCATTGCATCATCTCATGTGAACTAATCTCCCGTATTATCTCAATCACACATATTAGTTCACTTAATGTTGTCACTCAATTACCAAAAACCACAAGGGACCTTTCACGGGATCCGAAGGAAATGGAGATGGCCATGTCGCTTGCTAGAGCATACGAGCGGCGCCTCACCATCCTCTACAACTCCGGCAAGCCGACACGGCGGCGGGCAAGGCACTGTGCCCCTACCCCGACCACGGTGCCAACGGCTCCATCACACCACCGGAAATGAGATTGACTCGAGCATTCAAACGGCTGACACCGGAGGAGATGATGTAACGGCGTAAGGCGGGACAATGTTTCAACTGTGACGAGCCGTTCAAACGCGGTCACAAGTGCAAGCATTTGTTTGACATAACGATCTTCAACGACTACGACGATGACCAAGAGGGCACCAGCGTCAACAAAGTCGCCCCCGACGGCACCGACCTCAGGGTCCTGTTCGGGGACCCTAACTCCCCGGTACGTGGTGCACACTCCCTCTACCTCATCGGCATGATCTCAGGCACAAGTGTCAACATCGTCATCGACTCAGGTGCCATGCACAACTACATCGACCCCCACGTGGTGACCACAAGGCCAGAATGCAGGGCTCGGCCGGTGCGGGTGATGATCACCGCTGGCACGGGCTTGACCTCCACATGTAGGGCGGCCACCTTCGAGGTCCCGCTCCGCATCGACGCGGACTTCTTCGACATCGACGCCTACATCATGCACATCGGCAACGACACGTCGACGTCATCCTAGGCATGCCTTGGGCCGACAAGCCCGAAAGGGTGACATGGGACTTCGCCTCCAACGAGCGAGCTCAATACTCCGTGACGGTCAGGTCAGGCCAGGACGTTCGTACAAGCGCCTCCCCTAGGCGACACGGGGCACCCGCGCCCGCCTCCCACAGGGACGGGTCCTTTCACCGGTATGCGGACCTTCACGTCAAGACCGGGCAAGCGTCTACGGCACGCCAATGCCTTGGATGTCTGCGACACATCTGGCGGCATCTTCGTCCAACTACGATAGGCAACACTGGAGGAACCACACCTGCGACGGATCGCCCTCGACGTCACTACGAGCACCGCCGTGCCTGCCTGGACGCTAGAGGACGGCTTCCTGCTCTTCGACAACAGCTTCTACCTTCCAGCTTCCTCCCCCTACCGCACATTGACGCCCGCCAGTGTGGAAGGGTCCGCCGGACGAACTTCCTCGCTTTCTAAGGCGCCTACACGGCGCTCCGATGTTAGCCGCTCCGACCGCCATCCTCCTCGGTGGAGTTCGCCAAGGCGCCCACAATGTGGGACCAGCTCGCGTTGTCTTCCTCGACGGTATGGATCGTCTGTTCCTCACCATCGACAATGTCTACATCAACTATGACACCGAACAAGGAACGCATCTGCTGTCTTCATCCATGTTCGACATCGGCTCCTTCATGTTCGGTACGATGCCGAACTTAGCCGCCTCATCGGGCAGGTGGGACAACACCATCTAGCCTTATTCCCCTCTTCGTCACTTCGCTTCCCAAAACGACCACTTTTATTCTTTCGAGAGCCCGCCCGACATGATACATTAGCATCCGGAGAGGGGGAATTCGTGGGAGCCGTTGTCGGTAGCACGATGTCGATCGAGCTCGGCCGGGCAGCCGCCATCCACCAGTACATCTACCACGGCTACATCGGCAACCTCCACTACCACTTGGAGTTTGCACCTCTACGATTTCCTCGAGAGAACAACATCTTGAGAAATCGGGTACATGGTAAACTGGTTCTGCAGGTGGAGTTTCTCATGCCAGGTACTCCGGATATTTCGCCAGAGTCATAGAGTGGACCTTCATCTAGCGAGGATGCGCCGGTCGGAGAAGGGGGGGAGATGTCACGTGTCGTGACATAGGGCCTAGGATGATAGGCCCAAGAGGCCCACGGGCGGCCGAGGCGCCCCCCCCCCGTGGCGCGCCCTAGGAGTCGCGTGCCCCCCGCGCGCTCGCCTTCCCACGTCCCTTTCGGGGATTAATAAAGTAAGATTTCGGTTAGGATTATCTTAGGACTTTTGGTGTGCAAGGGGATATTCCAATTTATAAGGAAGACCCTTATTAGGAAAAATAAATAGGATTGCTTGTAAAAGGTATTCCAACTCTATAAGGAAACCTTTAGAGAGGTTGCTTGGTTTACAAGTCCCAATAGCGGGCTATAAAAGTAAGGGGTCCGTAATCTCTCAGTCAACAAGCAATAAAGAAAATATATTTCCCTTCCTCCCCGCCCCCCTACGCGCCGCCCCGGCCGCCGCGCCGCCGCCGCCGCTGCACGCCGCCCCCATGCGTGGCGCGCCAGCCACGTGCGGTCATCCCGAATCGATCCGATTTGTGACATTATTTTTAGAGGTGAGTTAAAAAAATTCAACTCCAGCGTAGCTCTCATATGGGCTCCTTCCATGCCCTCCCAAATCCCACCTCCAGGCCCCTTAGAATAGGAAGCTCCTATTCCTCCTAGGAGATGTAAATAGAAATGGAATGAGAATCGAGTTTTTCTATTCCTCTAGGAGATGGAAATGAAAATGGAATGAGAGCTGAGTTTTGAGTAGTACCACCGGAGTGAGAAGTGAAAAATAGAGACAAAAAATAGCAAGGCCCTCAAATACCCTGATTTGGGAGTTCCTGCTGGAGATACAAATTTGGAATTTCATCATTGGTTGTGTTTAGATCACCCGAATTTGGCTTGAAATTCCAAAATTCTCGCCACATCAAATCATTAAATGTACCAAAAGACACATGTATGGAGTATGAAATGTAGATAAACAAAATAACTAATTGTACGATTTTAGATGTACATTGCGAGATCTAATCTGTTGAGCCTAGTTACCCCGATAATATTTATCACAAACAAACGAAAAGTGTTACGTTGCTTTCGATTCGAACAAAGGCTAATTTTCGGGATCTAAACACAACCATTATAGCAAGTGAACTGAAGTCCTAATAAGTACTGCCGATGTGGAGGAGCGGTGTTGCCGTGGCTCGGGCCGACACGCGGTGGGCAACGGAGTCATCGGGCGGCGCCGCCTCCCCTGTGGCTTAGCTCGCCTCCGCGATGGAGAAGTGGAAGCGGAGGAGCCGCCTGCTCGAGCCATTTCATTTTCTCCATTCCGTCTGCTCACGCTAAAAAAGGAAAAGAACAAGGGCAAATGGAAAGATAAGTTCATTTTTCATTTTTTTCTCGACTCTAAACTCAGCAAATGACATTCTAGTAGATTGCACATGGTTCATAATAGTAAACCACCAAAACATCTCTGCGAAATGGTAATCCAAATAACCCCACTTCTCTTAACAAGTAGGATTCGTAAAGCTCCCTTGGTAATAACGATAATGCAACTATTAGGCCGTCCGACGGTCCAATAAAAAAATAGGATGCGCTTCCCCAGTAGATATACACCCACTCGCTGCCTTATCTGTCGGCACCTCTTTTAAGAAAAAAAGGAAAATGGCTCCCTTATCCATCCCGCCCGCTTTGTGCTCAGCCTCCATGGTCGCCGCGCTTCCCAAATCTCAGGCTCCACCACGGTCGCTCTCGTCTCGCCGCTCGACACCCGCGAGCAAAGTCCTCGCTCCCCCAAACGTGCTCCACCGCGGTCGCTCCCCGCCCGCTCAACCGCGCTAGCAAGTGTTCGCCCTGGGGGCCCTCGCAGCCCCAACACAAAGCAAGCCGCCTCCGCCTAAGCCTTGCATGTGCCCCCCCGCCATGGAGCTTCCCCGACTATGCCCCCGCACGCTCCATCCCTCGCCACACGTCCATCCAATGTCGCGTTGCACTCCGAGATCTGGAGCAGCTAGATCTGAGCAATTTTCATCCTTCTCTCGTGTCTGCAAGACCGACTCCGCCTCACCCCTCTCTCCTTCCCCCTCTCTTGTGTAAAGCATGTTGCCATGGTAACTTTCAAGTGTTTCGTGTGTTTTGTTTGGATGTTGCGATTTGTTTCATTCTGACGTTGTAAGTGTTTCGTGTGTTTTATATACATGTTGCGCTTGTCTATTTTGAGATGTTGCAGCATGTGTTTCCAGTATGTTGCAAATGTTGGAACATGTGTTTTTTTATGTTGGGCGGTGCATTTGAGATGTTGCAACATGTTTTTCTGGTTGTTGCAATAGTTGATTTTTTAGTTGTTGCAACATGTGTTTTTCGATGTTGTAGCACATTTTCCTCGCTGGTTGCAATTGTCGCTTAAGATGTTGCAACAGCTTGGTCTATGGCCGCCATGAGGGCCACAAACACCGCCAGTGCACCTCAACCATCGCCTTATCGCACGGCCCTCTCATTGGACCCGCAGCGGACAAGACGAGCCGTGGTAGTTCCTGTGGGGCAGTTGTTCAAAGTCGGCCGCCGCCTCGGGCCGCCGCACTGAGTGCCGCCTTAGCCGAGCGGCCGCACGCCGGTCGACTTATGGCGAATTTGCCACCCATGGTGGAGGGTATGGTGGGGGACGAGGTGCACGAGGGGGAGGCATGGTCCACTGTTGACAGTAGTTATTGTCAACTTTTTACCATGAAATAATAGAACATATGAGGACAAGAACAAATAATAGATAGGGTTTATACTAACAATTTCCACAATTTTCGTGATACTCTTAGTTTTACGTGATAAACTCTAGAAAACCCCGAAAAATCAGAGAGAAAAGAGGAGAAATCAAGACACCGAAGAAAAGGAACAAATTAGGGCGATTAGTACAATTTCGGGGGCCAAAATGTGAAGACAAGACACCTCGCCAGGCCGGGCCCACACCCTTCTAGGTGGGGCCAGCAAATGGGGGGGGGGGTGCCGCGGCACCCCCGGTGGGTCCACGTGTCCATCTTCCGGAAGCTTCCTACAACCGACCTATGGAGTTGATCTAGTCCGGCCCAATAAAGCCGGTTTGATCCAAGGGCTAAGATTCATCCTATGGGGCTATAAAAAGAAGGGGTAGGGCTACCCCATGAAACCCGAATTCAAGATCAAGATCGAAACCCGAGTTCCGGAGATCAAGTCCGAGCCATAAAACCCTAGTTTTCTAATAGTTCTAGTTCTAGAGAGATTAGCTACTTAGCAATAGATTAGGAGTTCCAAGCATAGGAAGGCTTGAGCTTCGGATTCATCAAGGTGTTCATAGGTACATTGTTATACTCTTTGATATATTTATATCTTTGGTATATTCATTACTCATTGATCATCTATGATATTGTTCTTTTATCTTTATTATATTATCATTTGTTTTGTTTATTGTTTGCTTAAATATGTCTAGTAGAGTTATTTACTTATTATGGATTGCATGCTTAGGATTGTATAGCCCTCATCTTGTAACGTGCAAGATAGGTGTTATAACTTATGTAAGCGTGGTGCTTATATATATTTCTCCCTCCCGTATGTAGTGAACGGGTAGGTCGTGGTGTCACGAAAAAGGTGAAGATCCCATTATTGAATCATTCTTAGTTGATGATCCGTAAGTATGATATGAAGTAATGGTAGTAGCTATGATAACTAGATGTTTGCACTAATTAGAGTTTAGCAATAACATGTGATGATAGTTACACATAAGTTTTCCTTATATTGCCCATGTGAGTCCTTAGACTAGAATATTCTCGTTGAATCTTTATCATTTCATGATGGCTTGATCCCCTGTATTTATCATTTATCTTATTGAGCATTTATCATACATATCTTTATCTTATTTATTATTATTTTATGTGACAAGAACCCCCGTTGTTGAGTAGAAACATTATCATTATTGGTTATAGATATTCCATATATAAGGACTTTATTAGTATTACGTGTTAAGTAATTGATAGCCGCTCTTCTCTCTGTGGATTCGATACCCTAGATACTCTAGGTAAAATGCTACAATGGTATTTATCATTCTCGTAAAACTGCGCAGCCTTGTTCTATATTCTTTATCCTATTCTATATATCCCCGCCTAGTCACATTATTTTATGCCATGTTATACTTTCTAGTTGCATTAGTAGGAATGAGCAACCTCCTTTACTAGAAGTAAATGTTATCCTTTGACTAGTTTATAGTGGCTTTTATGATGGTTATAATACCAACACTGTTTCGTGTCATTGCTTTTTGTAGTGTGTCGCCTAGCATCGCTCAAGTATTAGTTGGCGCCATAGTATTTGAAGTGCTAGTTAGCTACATTAGTGATGTCGTTAAGCAAAGGTCAACAAGCATTTTTGGCGCCGTTGTTCGGAAGACATCAATTTACTTAATGCATACCTTCTAGATGTGGGGAAGACATTCAACTTGCTTAATGCATATCTTCTAGATGCATGGAAGACATTCAAACTGTTTCGTGCTTACTTTCTAGACCTTTGGAAGGCATTCAACGAGGGGCACTCGCGGGGCGTTCATTTGCAGGCGAAATGAGGGCGTCCGATGAATTTCATCTCCATTGGACGTCCGAAGCGCCAACATGTCCGAATCCAATAAGTAGAGTGAGACTGTTGCTTGTTCTCATCTCGTTTTATTCAAATTTTTATTCTCTCCCACAAAATATTATTAAATCAGCCGTCGAAATAGTCCCTAGTACTCTCCAGAGCAGTCTGGTTGACAGCGTCCACTTCACAGGGTATTTACGTCATTTACCTCACTGCAGAAGAAAAAGTGTGTCCTGTGAGGCCGTGATGTGTCTTGCTGTTCTCGTGAATCGTGATATTTTGAGCCAAGCAGCGGGCGGCGGCGGCGGCGGGGAGCGCTATGGTGCTTCCGCTGGAGCAAGCGGCGCTGATCGCAGTCTTGAACAACGTCATGGGGAGGCTCTTCGTAGCGCTCGACTCAGTGGAGGCATACAAGATGCTGAGAGACCTCGAGGCAGAGAGCGAATCCCTGAAGCAGGACCTTCACATGCTTGCCGCCGCCGTGGACGACGAGCTCACCGGCGCGAGGGGCACCACCCGCCGCACCGCCGTCGCGCGAGCTTACAGCCGGGAGATGCGCGCCCTGACGCACGATGTGGACGACTGCATCGAGCGGTTCGTGCACCGCATCGCCGGCAGCGGGCTGGAGGGCGCGTCGTGGCTCCGCCGCGCCGCGCACAGGGTGTGCACGCTCCGCACCTGCTACCGGTTCGCGGCGGAGATCAGGAGGCTCAAGAGGCGCGTGGAGGAGGCGAGCGCCCGGGTGCTCAAGCCTCCTGAGAGTCAGATCTCCGGCTCCAGACGGCGCGCCGTCGACCATGCCGCGCGTCGCCCCGTGGGCATAGACAGGCCTATGGAGGAGGTCCTCGCGCTTTTGGACTTGGACCAAGTAGAGGGCCAGCCGAAGGTTGTCGCCGTCGTCGGATTTGGAGGCGTGGGGAAGACTACTCTCGCCAGGGCAGTCTACCACGCCGCCCCTGTCGCCGATGCATTCCCTTGTCGCGCTTGGGTCGTCGTGCGCTCGCCGGAGGACGGCGATGCCGCCGGGATTCTGGAGATTATACACCAGCAGCTTCTCCCGGGACAGCAATATTCCGAATCTTCGCTCACCAAATACCTCAAGGATAAGAGGTACTGTTCATGTTTCCTGGTGCTCCCAAATTACCTGCCTGGTCGATGAGGTGATAGCATTATGACCCAAAGAATTATTGTGTGTATGTGTACTAGAAGTATCATGATGGTGTTTCGTTCCAGTCTTGAATTAGTCTTAATTTCTGGGAAACACATGTGCCCTCAACCATATTTGTTAGTTTCGCTATGTTATATACAAATCACTCGTGAAATCTCAGATATCCTTTCAACCATATTTCGTTCCAGTATTGAATTATAGTCTTAATTTCAGGGAAAACATGTGCCCTCAACCATATTTGCTATTTGGAAAGATAAAAGCATAGTGTGTCGGCAAAAACATCACTTGTTAAATCCCAATAAGCTCTGAAGACTTCATATTTTTGTTGTTTTCAGTACCCTTGCTGGATTGCAGGACACTTGTAAACTAAAAACCTTAGATTTAACAATTTTTTTAGAGAGAAGGTCTCCCCTGTTTTATAAGCACAAAGTGAACATAATCTGATACAAGGTTGAGATTGTATTCGAGGCACACCTGGCAGTTGGCACCCTGATCAGACAGAAAAGAACAACTAGTGTCTAAACTACTCAAACTCAGATTACCATCCTACACTTATTTTCTTTAATTTGACTCACAGATTTTTTTTTTTTTTTTCCTCCTACTAGGTATTTGATTGTTATTGATGATGTTGATGACATTGAGGAGGAGCAGTGGGATACTATAACATCAGCCTTTGAAGGAAACAGAGAAGGCAGTAGAATTGTAGTGACAACAACCTTTCGGCCCACAGCTAATAGGCGCAGCGATGCTAATGGTTGTGTCTACAAAATGAGAACTCTTGGAATGACAGATTCTATGACAATTGCTCTTCGTGGAAGATGTACAGCTGAGTTGGTACAGGGTTCAGAAACACTCCTGAAGAAATGTGGCGGTCTTCCACTTGCTCTTGTCAGTGTGGCTAGACAGTTAAGTAGCGTAAGACGAACCTACAGGGCAGTTTTGCTCAGAATTATGCAGCAAGCTAGGTTCTTATCTTGAACGAGAAGATGGTGAGCCCAACTTTGCAAGGCTTCGTGATGTGCTCATGGATAGTTACACCAGCCTCTCTGATCTCAATGTCAGGACCTGCTTGCTATATCTTAGTATATTCCCCAATGATCGCCCGCTCAGGAAGAATGTCATAATCAGGCGATGGCTAGCTGAAGGATATGCACTAAGTGAAGACAATACATTGAATGAACAGAATGTAGCAAATGGAAATTTCAAGACTCTGATTGACCGGAATATAGTCTTACCTGTTAAAACTAGGAAAATGCAGAAATTAAGACATGCAAAACCCATGGTATCATGCATGAGTTCCTGCTGCACAGGGCCATGCATGAGAAATTCATCATGTGCTCTCATGCTCCCAGTGACCAAATAGTTCGTCATCTATTTGTGAATGGTCATGTTTGTGATGACACGAAGTCCACAAAACCATGAAGTTGGACTTATCTCGCGGTCCGGTCTCTGACGGTCAGTGGGAATGCTGGTTCTGCTATTTCTGATCTTGGCAAGTATAAACTTATGAGAGTCTTGGATCTTGAAGAATGCACCGACTTGAACGATAGCCATGTCAGGAAAATATGCAAGCTTTGGAATCTGAGATATCTGAGCCTCAGTTGCAATATTACAAATCTTCCCAAGGAAACAGCGAAGCTCAAACTGTTGGAGACGCCGTTCTGAGCAAAACGGGTTGTAAATGTGCTGCCAGTGGAAGTCATTGGGCTTTTTGTTTGGTTACTCTGATTGGAAAGTTTAAGCTTTTAGATCGATACTCAGTGTTGAGTTGTAAAATGGAGAGACTGTCTAAAAATGAAGGACTTGAGGACCTATTCAGTAAAAGCAAGCTGGAGACCGTAGCAGGATTTGTTGACGATGGGAGCCAAAAGCAAGGATTTCTGCAACTCATGGTCCATATGAAGAACTTGAAAAAGGTGAAGATATGGTGCGAGTCTACTGGAGATGTCGGAGACATTAACCACTTGAAGGCTGAACTGGTAAAGGCTATTGGGCAATACATCAAAACTCCCATGGGTGCTGGAGATACTCGCTCCCTGTCAATCGATTTTCAAGGAGTACCTGGAGGATCACTGAATGCTCTTCAAGAACTCTATTCTCATAGCACATTGCAGGAACCATATTATCTCAGCTCACTGAAACTCCATGACAACTTATCAACATATCCTGAGTTTATTGGCATACTTTCAGGACTCACTGATCTGTGCCTTTCGCCTGCCACTATTTCTAGGAATCTTTTTGTCTGTGCTTAGTGAAATGCCACTATTGCTTTATCTCAAACTGATAGCTGATGAGATTGACGGTTTTAAATCATTAAACGTGGCACTTTCCAAAGCTTGCGACGGATGTGTTTTCTTGTGCGACATCAGAACCCTGTCCTCCCCATAGTTGAAGAAGGAGCACTTCCAGAACTTGTCTCGCTCCAACTACTATGTGAGCATCTAACTGGCCCTTCAGTTGTTGAAATTAGACACCTCAGAGTGCTCCAGGAAATCGAAGTTCATCCTGAAGTGAGTGATCCATTGAGACAAGAATGGGGAAGCAGCAGCAGCAAACCACCCGAACAGGCCAATCGTTTTGCCTTTCATAACTTTCAATGATCTGGCGGGCAATGAGCCTAAAAAAGAACCCAGTTGCATCACCAGAGGAATCAGGGCACGAGGAGGTTGTCATCCAAGGGCAGGTAGCTCATGAGGCACCCAGACCTTATGCACAACATATGACTCTTTTCCACTTGTGAATATTCTGACCCAGCAGTGAAATCGATGATTCCACATACCATAAGCCCATGGAGAGTACAAGTGGAACAGAGGAAGCATCTCTTGAGACTCTGATTGACGAAAGCAACTGCTGATCGAGGAGCCACTGGAACACACTCCTGTGCAAACAACGCATGAAAATAGTATGGTTCAATCAAGAACCAATGGGATACTGGGTTCTACTTCTGATCATTTAGTACTTAGAGGGTAAAGGGTTGATCCAAGAAACAGCAAGCAACAAATCTTAAAACATATTGCCGTGGAGGAATCAAAATATAAGATTGCAATCCAAGGTGGTCAGCCTAGGAGGAATAAAAATATGCTCTTTTGCTAACCGATCAAAGAGGGAGTTATGTTCAATGGAGCCACTCAATATATTAGCCAAGTCACCTTTCAATTCTACCTAGAAAAAGGATGTGAATGAGTAATGATGATTTGGGTTGGGTTTAGTCTCTTCCATACAAGAACTTGGTCTACATGGTAAATACCTATGTTCCAACCAACAGTGATCACATGCATGTCCTTTCCTTCTTAGTGTTTCTGGAGAGCCTTTATCGTGGGTCAAGTGTTGCTATGTTGGTGCATGAAACTAAATATTCGGTTGTACATATAGTAGCTTGGTGTGGCATGATATATGATGTCACGTCATTAGTCTTTAATTATATATACTATTACCTATTAGTGGCATGCACGTGTTTATGATTGTTATAGAGACAATGGATTTTTTTTTTTCCTTTTCTAAATCCATTTTTGATACTGTTTCCAGTGGCAGAATTTGGGTCAGGTCTCAACGAAACTAATGAGTGATGTAACAGCTTTGTGATTGGTACCCAAGTGTGCTGCATATGGATGCTCAAAAAAAGTGTGCTGCATATGCTTGAGAATGTGAATTTATGATCATGATGAGCACAGTGAGTCAGTAATTCCTTGCTCTGCTGTGCTGCATACTTGAGAATGTATTTGTGATCATGGTGAAGACATCTACCTTTTTTTTTTTTTTTTTTTTTTTGAGGGAAAGGCAGCTACTGAATATGCAGCGTCATGTAAGAATCCTTGTACTGGGCCAACTCCAATGGCAGCTCAAGTCCACTGTGCCTAAAGGGCCGGCAAGCCCCGTACATGACGGGTCAGACAACAAGGCTTGATCGGGCCTTTAGCCTCGCCGCCGGTTGACCAGTTCCCGGCGTGCTGCTCAAAAAAAAAAAAAAAAAAAAAGTTTGCGGCCTTCCAGTCTCTTGCCGCTCCGCCAGTTGACCGGTTCACGGCCCCGCCGCCGGCGGTGAGTTCCACTCTACTACTGCAGAATCTGCGCTCACTTCTTTTCGCAGGCGTTGATCTTGCGCCCGCCCTAGAACGAATCGATCTCTGCGAAGATCATCAGATCAACCCCGAGGATCGAGTACGCATACTAGGTAAGTATCTATTTCGGGTGTTTGCTTCCTTTCCAATTTCAGGATTTTGAAACCGGAAGGATTTGAGTACAGAGCTGCGAGCTGGTTTCCTGATTTCTTTTGTTGCAAAATACTTCGACGGATGGTTAGGTCTAGCATTTACCAGCTGTATCTTGTGTACAGTCAGTCAGTGATAGACCAGCTAGGGATTCACTGTGACGTCACCATTTAACAGTATTGGTTTACACTTTGCAGCTGCAGATGGTGTAATAGCTTCTGTGGGAAGCATGTTCATATGCCCCCTTAGACTAAGTCCTCAAATTGAAACCAACGAACTTAAAAAATGAAAGCCCCATGTGGGGAAAAAAAAAAAATGTTATTACTAGAAAATGACGAAGGCCTATGGCTGAACTGTTTTATTGAGCTGCTGGAATGAATTTCGTTTGAACAAAAATTATCGGGTTGAACCCCAATTTGTTCAAGAATTGTGTGCTTCAATCTAGTTAGTTCGACATTAGCATACTTCCAGGACTCTTCCTGAACTCCAGAATTCCTATTTCTGCAGGATGGTCTGAACTTTTAGATGGGAGGGTTCAGATTTGTCAGAAATGTGTGTTTTACACATCGAAGCAAATCTGAAAAGTTAGCAATCTGATCGATCCTGGGGTCCAATCCAACCAATAAAGCTGACCAACTAATTTTGTGCAGAAGCTGCATGTTTTTAGTGTTCTCCTTTTTGTCAATGATGGGGTGTGTTCATCTAAACTGCATTCTTGACTCTCTACAATCACTGAGGACAGTGACCAGTGGTACTATATTTGGAGTTCTAACCACTTCTCCTCTTCCAAAGCTTCCAAATTCTTAAGTGGGCACTGCCTTGTTCACCCAGCTTTCAAGTGGCTCTGCAGAAGCTCCTGTCAGAACAAACATAGGGTCTTCTTCTGGTTGTTGCTGAAAGATTAAGCACGAGGGGATTGCTAAAAAGGAGAACATGGAGCTGGAAAGTTTCAACTGTGTTCTTTGTCAGGACTCAGGAATCAGGATCAAGAGAAAGAATCGCTCGGTCATCTCTTTATTGGGTGCCCCTTTGCAGTGGCCTGTTGGGAATCCAAGTCCATCCTTCTTAGAAAAGGAAGTATATTGCTTCGAGCTCAGATAAATCAAGTGCTTGTCCATCTGTATGACCAGAAACAACCTCATTTTCAAGCAAACCCAGGCGACAGTCCAAGGATGCAAAGAGTTTTTTTTAGTTCAAGCTCGTGAATCTTTTATGCCGACCAAAAATAAAATGCTTTCCGAAGATTCAAGAATGGATAGACACCAGATTGTTAAAAGCCTTAAAATCCTGCCTTTCTCTGGCAGCTTCTATAATCTTCTTTCTTCCTTTCTTTCTTTGTTCTCTAGGTCTCCTGTACCGAACTACTGGTTTACTTCTAAAATTTTTTAATTCCAGTAGGGACCTTAAACCCCTCCTGTTTATTAAAAAAGTTTTCTAGACATCTAGTTACACATTGAAATTGCATATTCTGTTTCTCACAGTGATCTCACAAGTCACAACATTCATTACTATATTATATAGAGTGGGGACATTGGTTACTTATTTGATAACTAAAAAATTACAAAACACCTAATCATGGTTGGTTTCATCTTGGTGCAGGACCTATATGAGTTGCTGATTCAATGTCTACCTATTGCAACTCAAGCCCAGCTTTTTGCCCCAGATGATCACTTGGCTTTTCATTATTGCTATGCAAATCAACACTTGTTGTGCTGAGATTGATTGTGCTTGTTGAGGCTGAGCTGTAGTAGCCCAGTGCATAGGACACCTCCAGCTCCAAGCTCTCCTTGAGCTCTGCCACAATGTCAGTCATTGACAGTCGCTCCCTTGATGGTTGTTCTTTGCACTTCAGTGCCAACTCTGCAACTTTCCAGAGAGAGTTGACATCATACATCCCTCCCATCCTTGGGTCAGCGATGCTTGCAATGTCACCCTCAGAGAGCTTCTGGCGCACCCATAGAGCGACATGGATGCTCTCAGTGTCACTTACAGGAACTGCTGGTGGCTGGCCTGTGATGAGCTCCAATAGCACAACTCCAAAGCTGTATACGTCACTCTTCTCACTGAGCTGGGATGTGTTATAGTATTCAGGGTCAAGGTATCCTAGGGTGCCTGCTGGTTGTGTGGTTACATGGGTCCTGAACTGATCAGTGAATGCTTTCATGAGCCCAAAGTCAGCTATCTTCGCCTCAAGATCAGCGGTTAGAAGAATGTTCTTCGTCTTCACATCCCTATGAATCAGTGGTGGCTGGCATGATTTATGTAGATACTCCAATCCTGCACCCAAGTGAGTAACCAGTAATTACTTTTTGCAATTTATTTAGTGTTAGCCTTGTTTGGATGCATGTGTATTGGAGTAGATTGAGGTGGAAATTAGTTAATTTTCCACTCCAATTCACCCAAATAATACATGTGGATTGAGATAGAGATGAGTGCATCCAAACAAGGCCTTAGATGGATTGGTAGGACCTATACACATGTTAATGAGACCAATGTTTTCGTTCAGATCTAGTTAGTATATATGAAGCAGAGTAAGATACAGGTTGGTACATGCTGCAAGATCTATATATGATACAATCTTCTCTTACTACTGTATTTCTAATTCAAAAAAAAGTATGTCCAGACTTGCATACCTTGGGCAGAGTTGAGAGCAATCTTGAGACGTTGATGCCAAGTGAGGGGTGTAGCAGCAGAGGCTTCTCCTGTGATTGTTGGTCAGAACTTAATTTATTATAGTAACGTTTGTATAAAATGATAGTTGTCTTGTCAAATCATGTCAAAAGTGTATGGTGGCACAAAAATCAGAGCCCTTAGTTTTGCTATGAATATGTTAGAAACAACAGATAATAAACATGGCACGTTACACTTCAATGTTTTCAAACTTTCACCCAACAAATATCCCCATGCTAAGAAGATTTTTTTTTCCTGTATCTATGCTGCCAATGTGTTCTACAAAGCTAAAATAGAAATGTTTAGTCGTGAGTGGAGTATATGTTTTTCTTTTATGAGGGTGCAGACAGGTGGTCAGTTACCTCTTAGACAATCCTCTAAGTTTCCTCCCTGCATGTATTCATAGACAAGAGCCATATGTTTTTGTCCTTGCAATATCCAATCAAGGAAACCAGATTTTTGTGATGAACTCTAGACAAATGCTGAGCCTGAAATATGTATCACAATATTTTATTTCAGTTTTCAAATGCACACAGAAGATAAAGCACAAAAGAATAGGCTACCTCAGCTAAAAACTCTTTACCCCCTTGAGAGGATGTTTTTGATCGCGATCTTGATGGCAACTGGACTTCCATTCTCCAAATATCCTAGGAAGACAGAACCGAACCCTCCTCGCCCTATTTCTTCTTTGAAGTTAGCTGTCATGAGCTTCAGCTCCTTGTAGGTGAACTTTCGGTTCTCAAATATGTGTGAACTGGCTTGAGTTGAGTTGTTTGGCATCCATGTATCTGGATTGAATCATGTGTTATATGAAAATGTTCAATTTATACACATCTAATTATTTCCTCGATAAAATATTTTTTTAAGCAAATTCCTTGAAGAACTGTTACCTTGTCTGATTCTCATTCTATGGAGGACAAGTAATCCTGCAACAAACAGTAGAGTTGCTACTGCTATTGGAACAACTGTTGCAATGATAAGTGTTCTGTTTCTTTTCTTCTTTTTTTCGCTCACATGTAGAAGGACCATTATCACATAAATGTACATTGTTACCAATCCTAACATTTGGTCAAAATTATCAGGATTAATTAAATATATAGAGAAAAATGCCGTGATGTATTTGTTTGGTTCATGTAGCAGGAGTTGAGTTATTATCTGTTTCTAACTTATCCTTGAGTAGTGTTTTTTTATGAAAAAATTCATGGTCCATCTCTAGAGAACCTCAATGATGAATGAACTTTTGAAACATAAATTGGTACATAATGCAGACCTCAATAGCAGAGATCCATTTTGAACCTTTTGTAGCAGAGCTGCAGGTACTGATCCACTGAGTATGTTGCTTGATAAATCACTGCAGAAACTAAGTTCACGTTCAATATGGAGATGCTAGTATTGCAAAATTGGTCTTAGTTTAATGGAAATACTTACAGGAATGACAGTGACGACATTTGTGCCAGAAAATCTGGCACTGGACCAGATAGGCTATTATTTGACAGATCTCTGGAATTACAGAAAGTTCTTGTGAGAAAAATACTAGAATAGTCATCGTAACTCCTTAAAAAAAAAAATTGAATGCTATGCTACTTCAGGTTTCTGAAAACTTGTGGGTGAAGGAATGTTGCATGCATGGAGGAGAGAACCAGAAAGAGTTATAAGATTCACAATTAACTAATTAAGCACAACATTTGATATGGTGGATTACTTACAGCTGTCGGAGGGATTTTAAATCTCCAAAAGAAGAATTAACTGTACCAGTCAACCCACTCGATGATAAGTTCCTGAACAGATCATATTCCAGGTCATGGGAACAATGCATTCTTTTTTAATCATTTACTATCTATGTAAATCTTTAATGGTACAATGCCTTGAAGTGTACTACTTACAGAGCTGTTATCTGTGCAGAACCAGATGATGGATAGCTACAGTTCAAACCATCCCATGCAAATGCTTTTGGTGCACAAGGATCACCCTTCCAATTTTTCTTCAGTGCATACCTTTCTAATTGCCATCATAGCTTTAGCTGTCCATATGGAGAAAAGAAAACAAGGTAACTTAAATTTATGCTTTTATATATGACATCCAGACCATTTAGAATTGACTAGTAAATTCTAGTTTAGCTTTAAGGTTTTGATAAGATATGATGATTAAATGGATACCATCTACATCATCAGTCGCCATCTCAGTCATTGCCTTAACTGAATATATCTCGAATGCATTCAGAATGGGGAAGCGTGGCCTCCTCCCGTGTGGCGACAAGTTTAGACGCTTACGCTGGCCAGACCCCTGTACCGCCCTCTTCACAACCTCTGCGGAGAGGTACTTGGGGGTGAAGCCCTGGCTGCTGCCATCATTCCCTGTAGCGTTGTCGACGAGGATGTCAAAATGTCTCAGCCCATTGCTTGGCACCCTCTGAAGCCCGGAACACAGAAACAGAAGGTAAGTTGTTGAGTTGTTATCGTCCTTGTCCTCCAAGGAGGGATCTGAGCTCCATGAGACGCCCATCTCGGTAGTTCCGCTCACCGGAGTGGCAGCATTTTGCAGTATCCCCGACGGCTTGTCGGCTGCTGGTGACATTAGAGACGCCGACTTCCATTGTGGTGTTTATGTTGGTCCAAGCTGCGTTGCGCCCATACCTTTGCCACAGGCGGTCATACGAATCATCGGGTACCTGTGGTTTTCAAGAAACCAAATCAATGTGAGACAATCTGCAGAACTTCAACTTAATTCTGATTTTGACGATTACTAACATCTGCTTACAAGGGTACCGGCTGAAAGGGAGTCTTGGCAACCACACACAGAATACGCAAAGACTCACCTGTATGGCGGAACAGAAGAATCTGGATTGAACTGGTATCGGTTGAAATCGAATCTGGCTGATGGGCGGACAGGCTGAGCAAAAACAGAGACTGATTGACCGTAGCCTCCTGGTACATGGTCGCACCGAGCGGCCTGAGCTCAAGCCCAGAGATGAACGGTGTACCCAACCCTATATTGACCAAGCACACCTGTAAATGCTCACGTTACTTATGATGATTTAACCAAAAAAAAAAGCATATTTTGACGGAAATGTACTGTGAAATAGACAATGTACTTTTTGGTAGGAAGTATCAATGGAGGCAACACCCTTGGGGAGAGAAGATTGTTGTGAAATCTATGGACCATGTATTATGACAAAATTGCTCGTGCTAAGCTGTTAGCAGCCATCCTTGATTCCTTCTATCTAATAAAGCAACATATGGTTTGTTTTTCTCATAAAGTATCAAACTGAGTTTCTGAAACATATATATCTGTCGTAGTTAGACTTGTTATAGCTTTTACATATATTTTTCAAGGGCAAATGGCTTTTACATCTTATTTGATCCATTTACATGTCTAGGTTCCATTTTAGACTTCCAGCATTACTGCATTGATCAAAACCTCCGTTTATTTTAACTTTCCAGGTTAGAAGAAAGAACGTGCAGGGCAATGATGCTTTGAAAGCCTCTGATGCATTTTTTTCATGCAATGTGGGAGCCTCAGAGTTTGAGTTTGTGCGAAAGAGGGAAGACAACAATTGTATTTATAGAGAAGCTAAGCTAGTGCTACGTTTACAATTATAATTCAGTTTGCGTATGAACTATCCTACTTCAAAAAAAGAAACTCTTTGTTTAAATTAACTTGTATGATACTTAGTAGTATATATTTTTTAGTGAAACAGAAATCAAGCTCACTTCTATAAACGTATTTGCAACCTACCTCTCAGCCTACCTATATAATAGTGACCTCTTCACTACTAATACATGAACTTGTTTTCCTTGCTACTAACATATGTGCCTCAGCCGATTGTAAACTTAAAGCTCACTTCTCTCCGTCTCCTCCATGGCACATTATTATACTTCCTTAGCAGCGCATGATGTAACATCCTAGAGCACGTCACATGTCTGCTCGGGCAGCTCTATCATTGTCTAAGCGCGTGGTCAATGTGGATGCAATCTTAAATAGTTTTCCATGATACTCAAGTACACTTTTGGCAGGTTTTCAAAAAATTAAGAAAAGAAAAATAAGAGTGGGCTCTAATTAATTAATATTTAACTTATAAACATGAGAACTTCTAATCAATTATATTTAATTTTATATAATTTAAACTTGCAAGTACTCTCTTCGTTCTAAATTTAAACTTGCAAGTACTCCCAAGTTTTTACCACTCGCCTTATTGAAAAACATTATACAAATATGATCAAATTTAAGTCATTCTTAAGAACTTTTATTACTAAAGCATGACACAACAACAAAAGAAGTGATAATTTGCACAAATTTTTAAATAAGATAAGTGGTCAAAGTTTTTGAATGAACCAAGTGGTCAAATTTTTAGATAAAATAAGTCAAATAAACTATAATTTGAAACGGTTAGTACTAACTAGCACCAAATTGATGTTCGATCAATTCAAACTAGAAGGCTAGCTAAGCTGGTATGGAAAAGGACCTATCTACCTGCATGAAGTCTGCCGGCGCCACGGCCACCGCCTCAAAGATGTAGACGCCATCGGCGGAAGTGACGTTGACGGTGGCCCAGCGATTGACGCCGAGGTGGAGGTCGAAGGCGGCGGGGAGCGCGTTCCGGCCGTCATAGTTGCCATAGTAGAAGCTGGCCCGACAAGGTTCCTGCTTCCCTGCGCGACCGGCAGCGTAGCAGCTGCGCGTCGGCGTCGCGCCGCCGCCTGTTCCTGGGAAGTACCGGACGTTGCGGTACCGGTCGGCCAGACCAGTATCGACGTACGGTGGCCGCACGGCGGCGTTGAGCCCCTCGCCGGCGTCGACGAAGCCGGCGTCGGAGACGTAGGTGAGTCTCGACACCGAGTCCTGGTAGCTTAAGCCATCGGCATAGCCGCAGTCGATACTGATGAAACCTGCAGCACAGATCATCGATCAAAGCATATATAATCTGAGAGAGGAAACCATAGGGAAGCTTCAAGCTTCTTGGGAGGGTCGTCGTAGGAGACGAAGGAATTCGAGGTTTTTGCCTGAGGATCGAGGTGGCCCTGGCCATGGACGGAGGGAGCTTCAGTGATGCTGCTACGATCAAGCACACCAGACGGCCAAGAACATGGCAGCAGTTGATAACGATGGCGCCATTAACATGGAATTCTGGATAGCTAAAAGCTGGCTATTAGCTCACAGACTATATGTAATGTACCGTTTGGTACGGTCGAGTCGACCGATATATGGATTGTTGGCCGGCCCGCGAAGCAAACGAATGAACGCGCGGCACACGTCAAGAGACGTATGTACATGTGTACATGTGCATACACGACAGGTCAACGTCGTTTACCGTAAGCGTTGGAATTGTTGATGATACGGATCGAAAAGGCCAGGAAATGATGGATCGAAGTCAGCGAGCTGAGATAGATAAGCTGTTTAATCTGAAGTTTGATGCACATGAACGTGACATGCCCCGTGAGTTGCCAACCTCGAGGATTAAACAACCCCAGG
>JADLZK010003472.1:0-11654 GCA_015847255.1 Hyparrhenia diplandra
ACCATGTTGTTGGGATTGATTTTTGTTTATTTTAAGATGGTTTATGCAATTGTACGATGGATTGGCGTTAGAGTAATCGTTAGACCTAGTTTTCATC
Organism: Hyparrhenia diplandra; assembly: GCA_015847255.1. Lineage (NCBI taxonomy): Eukaryota > Viridiplantae > Streptophyta > Magnoliopsida > Poales > Poaceae > Hyparrhenia > Hyparrhenia diplandra. The sequence goes on from JADLZK010003472.1 coordinate 98, forward strand.
TTTTATTCATCAAAATATGATACCGTAATGACAATATTGCATTGAATTGACACTTTGCATCAAATTTTTCGAGGTAGTTATGCTCGTTTGCCGGGTGATCCCTATATGCATAAGCCTCCTCCCACCGGGTGTTCCAAGGCCCAATTCTTTGGTGTGGTGATCCTTGCAAAGTAAAATGGGATGACGAGGATGAGGAAATCTACATACGAAAGTATTGGATATGTGCCAGTACAAATGGACGCCCGGCTTTGATACAACGCCAGCGATCTCATGGTGTGTATATTCATTTTGGTTTTATTTATTTCTATGATTATATATTTGCTTTGTGACAATTCTTTGTTTTTGGGACTCCACCACCACTCGGCGGAGTTTTGAGCAATGGATCGACCTTGAGGTCGGTGAGAGGAGAACAAGAAATACTTGGAAGGCCTCAAGGAGTTTAGGGGCGGGAGGTTTCAGCTGGAGGCATGGGAGTTGAAGAAGCAAGCGGTCGATGAGAAGGCGCCACAGGGGGAGGAAGAGGAAAGGAGGATAGGCCGTGCGAGAGGGAGGAGAGGGGAGAGGAAGATAGAGCATGCGCCGCCGGTGCCAAGGGCCGAAAGTGGGAGGGCGGCCCAAAATGTGGATGATGATGGCGACACTTCAAGATTGGACGAGCTCATAGCCCTCGGCCGAGGTCGGCTTGCCCGCCCTCGTGCCACCCTCGCCCATGCGCCACCCCACACCCCCGCGCCACCCCCGTCTTTTGCAAATGTGATGTTCAAGCCGCGCGGTATGGCCTTGTTCCTTGGAGGAGTAGGGGAATAGGCTATTTTGTGGGCATATGGTGGACTATGATGAGGTTGGATATTATTTTTGAGGGCAACCACATGAGACATTATTTTTCCTAACTAAAGTGGAATTGTTTGTTTTGATGAGAACACTAGGAAATGCTTTTGAGAGTCCTTTGAAGGGAAAAGATGAGGTCAAGGAAGCAATCGTGGCGAAGCATAAAATTGGGCGGTATATATGGGTGTTGGGGCCAAGAAGCTTTGTCAACGAGTACCTCTATTCGTCAACGGGAGCAAATAAGAAGCTTGCCAAAGAAGTTAGTCATTTGAGAAAATGTTCTCTTGTAACAAAGCACTTGAGATGCCATTGTCTTTGTCAACCATCCCCAATATACGACGGGCAAGGTAACGCGCAGCATTACGTGGATGCTTCGCTACCCTCATTATCCCCCGCATGTGTGGGGCCGCACAACTTTAGTAATCCTCACGTACCATCATATTGGATTCTTCGTGCACGAACTTTCAAGGGCATGTATGATCCCTACCCTACACCGGATAGGATACCTCAACTCCTTATCTCGAATGTGTGGCGCTGTAGGGTCGATGGTGATGCACAAAGATAGTCTTGTAGTAAGACTTTCATCTCTAACATTGACTTGAAGATCATACCCTTCCTAAGAATTTCAGTCCTTCTCATTATGCACCATGCCTCTACAGTGACCAAGACCGGGTGCGATGTATCCTCTAATTATCGGGCCCACCGCACTTTTGTCATTGTCCCAAAGACCTCGACAAACAAGTCGCATGCACCAATAAATTAGAAGTTCGTCGAGTGTCATCTGAAACCCCGATTACACCACTCATACCAGATCAACAAAAGAGTAGCTACAACATTACAACATTTGTTACAAAATATAGATAGAAAAGCGGAAGAATAATAACATTAATTTTACAAAATATGAGTAAGTTACATTTGAGTAAACTTAACTTAATTAATTTATGGAACCGAAAGTAGACTAGAAGACAACTGGTTCATGTCGTGCCCCACCGACATAACCTTCGTTAACAAAGACGAGTCAACACACCGCAACAAGGGTTAACAAACCCCCGAGTACGGAGTACTCAACAAGACTTAACCCGACTAAAGAAAATAGGAGAAGACTTAGGAATGCGGGTTTAGGGAATCAAGGTAAGGCTTAACAAGAATCAAGATTTCTTTTGCGTAAAAGCTTACTAAAAGTGAATCCTTTCTTTCAATATTTTAATTTCAATTTGGTAACTTATATTCTCTAGGTGAATCTATACTAGAGCAAACATTTTCATAAGCCAACTTTCTTTCCTCAAAAGCATATTCCATCAATTACTACGAAGAAGGGTGCGAGGATCAAGTCTTCTTTTCTCGCGGAGCAAACGCCGATTCGAACCGCTTTACAACCCAAATTTGGGATACCTCACCACACGACATATGTAGAACTTAAACTTGCATATGTCAACCCTCACTCGGACCGGGCCCAAAACGGGACGGTCCTACGCCACCCGAGTACCGTACACCTCCAATCCGGGACTTTAACCCACGAGGGTAACATGTACCCCGCCATCTCTCCACCCCGGCGCTGGTTGTTATGCGTTCCCGATTTGGCTCACCTCCGAGATCTTGGGCTTACCGTATATGTGGCCAAGATAACAAATTCTTGATCCAAGGGCCAATCAACGAAAGGTCCTTAACCGACACCTGACGGGACAAGCACGACTGTGCAACCCCGCCGGGCTTTACCACCCAGAGACACAACCCATGTCCCGCCCGGTCTCCAAGTTAAACTCTACACCTCATTATTCTTCCAAAAGGTACCATATTCATAAATAAAACATTTTGATGAAAAAAGCTTAACTAATTAAGGTGGCTACATCACTAAGCATTTTTGAAATAAAACAAGGGTTAACAAGGATGGTATTGCAATAAACAAGGATGATAATGCAGCAATTAGGTTATCACTCAACTCCTAGAACTTAATGCAACATATCATAAACATAAGTGTAAAAAGCTTTGTAAAATACAAGGAAAGGTTTAAATGTATGGGGGCTTGCCTTCGCTGACGGAAAGGGGACTCGAGTGGTCAACACCACAATAAAAGAAATCCTCTCCAAAGTAATAACCCTCCTCGGCAAGAATCGCTCAAAGCTTTAAACGATCTCTCAGCCTCGTTCACTACACACGAAATAATATATGCTTTAACATGACGGAATTTAAATATGATGCTTAGCGATGCATGAAATGATAACAATCTTGAATATAACTTTCCTTCACGATAAAGTTACAACCCAACAAAACCAACTTGTTGAACTACTTTAAAAGATATCATCACCATTGCCTAAAGAGTTCTCAAGGACCATTTGATTGTGACATGATCCAAGATTCACAAAAACAACCCCAAAGTCACACAAACCTAAGTCATTCTACACACTAAACATAACATTTAAACACATAAAATAATAAAGCATAAAATAGAAAATAATTTAAAAAATTTCAAAACGACTCCAAACTTTTTATACAAGAAGGTCACATCATAAAACAGTACCAAATAAATTTTCATGGTTTTTGAATAAATATTTTATTTTCTAAAATTCATGGAAGATGCATTTTTCAATTAAAGATTGTATTTTAAATCATGCAAAAACTATTCAAAACTCAAGTTTTATAATTTTTCATAGATACACATACTCATAGGAAGGCTCTACAAAAAAGTTTTCAGAATTTTTAAAGCCATACATGAATTTATATGAAAATAACAAAAATAGATACTATTCACCATAAAAGAAATTCATAAAACATTTATTAAAAAGAAAAAACGCCTTCTTCGGGCCGTAAGCAACCGACCCGGCCCAACTGTGTGGCAGCAGTGCGGCCCAGGGCACTGTGCCGGCCCGACACTGTTTAAACAGGCCGGCCCAACTTGGCCTGACAAAAACCTGGCCTAGCAAAATTTATAAAAACGACCCTGACCTTTTTACAAAAATTATAAACAAGTACAGTACACTATTTAGCACTATTCAAGCCAGTCACAGACTTTTCACTTAGCCCCTTAACTTTTTTTCTAATTCTCACCTCGAGATCCCTGACAACACCTGAGCAGAGCAGCGCGACGGCGTGGCTTGGCTCGGCCGCTTCCATCGACGCGGGCTCCGGTGGCGGCGGGGAAGGAGCGCATGAGCACCGGCATGCTCGCCCGCGCTCGTGGGTGACTGCAGCTCGGCCGGAGATGGTCCATGGCCCTCTGACCACGCGCATGGACGGACCGGAGCGGTTGCGCCGGCGGCAAAGTGGCATTCCGGTGCGTCGGGACCGTCGCAACAAAAACGAAGGGGCCGATCACAACCATGACGTCAAGGAGAGCTCAAAGAAAAAAAGACGGTGCGGCGAAAGACCCACCATAGAGGGCAGACGACGGCGAGGGACCCCCGGCGGCCATGGCGGACGGCTGCGACAAAATTGGCGGCGCCGCTGGTGCTAGCGGTTAGAGGCAACGAGAGCGGGTCAAAGAGATGCTTAAGGACGAGGCGAGGCTGAGAGCACGAGCTTTAGCGGCGGCGCAACAGCGGTGATGAATTTCGCCGGCGCGGCGGAGCTGTGCGGTGGCGGCTGGGAAGAAGCAAAAGAGAAGATGACGACCAGCTTGGCGACATAAAGATGAACGCGCAGCTTCGAGACGTCCAGCACCCGCGCGAGTTCGGCCACGCGGCCAGGAACGTGGCCACGCGTGAGAGTTCCACGACGGTAGCCAATCGGCGCATGGCAACAATGAGCAGGCAAGCAAGCAGCTCGGTGGCAGCTACTGAAATTGTGTACTAGTACGTCTTGTTTCCTTCTTCTGCCTATTTCTCCCAAATCCAAATTGAAACTTGAAAACTTCCAAAATAAAAACTTTGCTCAAAATAAATGAGAACTTCACTTTTGCTTTTGGAACCATCACCAAATTCTCAATAGATTTGAAAATAGGAATTTCGAATTTATAAAAAAAAATCAATTTAAAAGCCTATAAAATAATCAATTAACAAAACTTGATATTTAAATAGTGAATAAATCACCATTCAAACATCAAAACAGGAAGCACCATTTAACAACACAGAAAATAATTTAATCAACATGTGCAACATATAAATGCTATGAATAAAATATAAAATGCATATATGTCATGATGCTTAATGATGACATGATCAATATTTTAATTGTATATTAACATCTGGGATGTTACAACCGCTATCACAAACTGCCATATGAGTCATGCTAACATCCCGTAGTTCGAACACTTGTATATTGAAGTTCCTCGACTCAATTGTCGCAGCTCTTCAAAGTGTACTACGGTGGTGGAACGTGATGTTGTGGTTCGTCGATCCTACCCCAAGAGTCATATGGTCTATCATCCTCAAGAAATCATGTACCAATCTCCCATGGGTCGGCATGGCGTGAAGGACCCGATGTTGACACCGTGACATCCGTGGCTACTCCCTCATCATCATCGAATCATCCGAATCACGCGCCCTCATCGCCCTTTATACGCCCCGCCCCTCCACCTACTCAGCCTCTTCTTCCCGCCATCGCCCCTCGCGATCAAAGTCATCCGTCCGCAAGCCTATAGGATGTTCATGCAATCGCTCCCGTGTCACCCGACCGGGCCCAAATCCATGTCCGTTCCTTCCGCTCCGCCCCAAATGCCGGCTCACCACCACCATCATCCAAAAATCCCCCAACCATTCTCAACAAACACCTCTCGCCATGGCCATATTTGAACTTTGCACCACCCTAATGTATCGGGTCCATTGAGAAGGGTTCACCAATGGCACAAACACATAGTGAGCCCTAGTCTTTATTTATCCAAACCTACCCTTGATTGCAAAATCACCGCCAAACTTCACCTTCAAGCGGTCCACAAAGGTCATCGAATCTAGGGGGCTCATCAAACCATTCCACTTCTTCATCCGTATTCTCTACCGTACCATCTTCTTTCCTAATGGTCCCCACCGTACAACACTTTCGGACACAACAATCCATCTACAAAGACATTCGACACACACTTGATCATTTCATGGAACTAGTGAAATCTACGGTCCATACTAAATTTAGCTAAAACTAAATATCCAACAAACTAACTAAATATACCTAACCCTAACTATCCAAATAAGTTTAGCTACAACTAACTACCCTAACTTCCTAAGAACCACAATTACTATAGCGGATAATATTCTAGCAAGATTCACAATGTATTACCTTGCTACGATGAAGTGGAAGCCGACGACGGTGATGAACGACGACCGCCGCCTAACACACCACCACACCGGCATTACGCCGGCCGGGAATCGGGGCTACCACCCCCGACCGGGAATAGAGGGGCTCTCGGCCCACCATTGGGGATGAAGGTTTGGCAACGGGCGGTTGGAGGACGATGCGGGGAAAGGAACGAGACGCCGCGACGGGCTGGATTGAGGTGGAGGTGGAAGCGCCTCGATCCACCGCGCGGAGAACTCCGGCGCGCGCGTTTACCGACGAGGGCTCTGGCGGTCGGCGCCGCCCGGGCGGCGGCGGGTAAATAAGCGCATTCCAATGCACCGGGCGGTTCTGAGCCCAGCGGGCGCGGCGCTGGTGGACGAGGGGCGGGCGCCGCTTCCGTGGAAGCCGGGCCGGGCGCGCCGCCGAGATGGGCGTCGGGCGGCGCCGGAGGAGGGGCGCCGGGGGCGGAGGGGTCGTCCGACGGCGGGGGCGGGGAGGAGAAGCGGGAGGCGCGGGCGGGGGGCGACTTTTTTTTTTCTTCGACCGCTCTAATGGAGAGAGTGAGAGACCGAGAGACTGCTCCTGCTCGGCCGGGAAATATTTCCACCCGCGCGCGCCCCCGTATCGAAGTGCGGCGCCGCTGCTTCCATGAGCGCGCGGCGCTGCCGCTGATTTTGATCGGCAGGCGGCCGACCGCGTTGCCACGGCGGCGTCGCCGCGGTCGGCCACACGAGGTACCGTAACCTCCAGCCCATGACCAGACACATGCACTTATCATTGTCATTAAGACTTCGATCATTATGCACGGAGTTTTCCCATAATTCAGAAAGTGCTATTAATCTTCTCCGAATGTGATCTCATTAACAAGTCACTCAAAGATTACAACACTTTATTCAAAATACATGAGTAAACGGCGGAAGGATTACATAACCATAGGTTTACAAACCATTTGTTCAAATACGCAAACTTAAATATCATTATTACAAGCCCGATATTATTGGAGTAACATTATACATATAATATACCGACAACCCTGCCCGAGGGTGCAACTCTACTCATCATCTTCCTCCTCGGGTACACCGTCATGCGGCCAGGACCAAAACAAACTTTGCTCATGACACGCTCCCCCGCAACAAGGGTCAAAAAACCCTCGATGTAGGGGGTACTCAACAAGGCTTACCCGACCAAGAAAAGGGGAGAAGACTTCGGGAATGCCGATCTTAGGAGTCAAGGTAAGGCTTTAGCAAGAATCAAGAACTTTGTTCTTGAGAAAAAGCTTACTAAAAAATGAATCCTTACTTTCAATATTTTTAATTCGGATTAATAACTCATATACTCTAGGTTATCCTATTCTAGAGCAAACATACTTTTCTTATTCCAACTCTCTTTCCTCAAAAACATATTCCATCATTTACTACGATGAATGGGCGTAAGAACGGTCTCCATATCCAGAAGCAGCGGCGATTCATGAACCGATTATACCAGGTTGGGGATCCCTAACCACACGACATATGTAGCACTTAAGCTTGCATATATCAACCTTCTTTCGATTTGTCCAAAACGGGAACGAGGCTCGCGCCACCGAGGAGCAGTACTCCACCTCCCTACCCCGTCCTAATGACAGTTTGACCCAGTAGGGTGGGTACACGCTACCCCGCCATCTCTCCACTCGGTCGCGTGGTTGCCATTCGATTTGGCTCCACCGAGATCCGGCTTACCGGAGTATGTGGCTAGTTAGGGTCGACCGACTGGGGGTGACAACCAGCGGCCGTGCCTTTGCCCAAAGGCCTCAGCGCATTTGCGGCGTTCAAAAAGTCCCGAACTTAACAATCAAACAGCGGACGGTCCCTACATCGACCAACACGGGACAAGCACGCCTAGGTATCCCCGCCGGCTTTCAACCTACGTCCCGTCCGATCTCAAAAATTCTTAAGCTCAAACAATTCTATAAAATATAAACTTATTTTAATTTGATGCATTTCAAATTTTTCTAATCATGCATGCTTTTGCGATGATCATGATGACATGGCAAAATTTTTAGTTGATTAACACCGGGGGTGTTACAAAGAGGCAGCCCTCGCCGCAAGATATATCAAGCCGCGCGGCAGCATGCAAAAGCCATGCGCTGGGCCGCGTCAAAAAGGGTTATTCTCGAAAAATCTTTTGGTTAAAAATAGTTTTTCTTTAAAAAAAGGTTAAAATTAAAAAAATCAGCCTTCTCGCTAAGGCCTCATGACAAACACATCAGGTTCACAATCTCTTCATTATCCAAGCTCCATATTGAGTCACTTCCGTTTCTTTCATACCATTATTATCTATTATAAAAAATAAAAACTTGCAATAAGAAAAATATCGCTCTTGTGATAAAATACACTATAAGGTAATGTATTTGGCAAAATCGGCGTAACAAGTAACCTACCATTTGACATTGCACGCAAAGGTGCAACAATCAAAAACATAACATACTGGATTGAACTGAATGCAGAGATGCTTCACTTTAGAAGAGGCTAAAAGATCATATACTTGTGCCAGATCCTAAATTTTCAAGGACATCATGCAGCATGAAGACTCCAAACATGAGTTAGGAATTATGTAAAGATACTTCCCTCGTGTCCTACAAGGATGTAACATATACAATTAATACATGACAAATTTAGATATATTGTTACACATTATAGTATAATAATTGTCCATGCTAATGCTACTATAAGGACCATTATTCTTAGGTCGTGTTTGGACTCACAATCCGAAAATGGTTATCTAGCTAATACTTATTATATATTTGGAGTAGACAGTGGGATAGTTGCTATTAAAAATCCAACTAACAGTTATCCAATCTATATGTAACCAACTATAGCCTTATATATACAAAGCCCATTGATGATCACAACAGTACCAGATAATACTTCCTCCATTCTAAATTATAAGATATTTCAACTTTTTTAGATATGTAGTATTTCCTATACACATAGATATACACCACTTCTAGATGTATAGTAAAAGCAATGTATTTATAAAAATTAAAATGTCGACAAATTTAGTAAAAAATAATGCGGCATCAACTGTTGCTCAATGCTTTGCTTTGCCTAGAGAAATCCCGATAAATTAGGCTGGACACACGAAAAAGCGCAGGCAAACGGCAGAAGAAAACGTATTGCGGCGATTCCCCGCCGCTAAGCAAAAGCAACGAATTTGGCCATCTTTTCCCGTTCTCTCCTGTCCTTCCTCCTTCCGGAGTCCAGACGCCACCAGATACAGGCAGAGGCGTCAATAGAACGCCGCTCGCGCACCTGGACCCCACGCGTCAGCCTCTGGTCCTCCGTCCTCGCCACGTCGGACCACCCCCACCGCCAACAGGAGGGAATCGTCGCGAACCTTCACTCTCCCTCTCGCACCATCCTCTGCTCTCTCCACCATTGGGCCCATTCCGCGCCTCCTTAAAGACCTCCCCGCCCGGCGAGCCATTCACGGCAACAACCACCAGCGCGCAACGACAGCGACCAAGAAGTCGTGACCGTGAGAGCTCCGAGCGCCGCCCGCGTGCCTCCGTACACGGACAGTGAGAGCCTGAGCGTGAGAGGAGATCGAGGGGCCGAGGGCGGGGACAGAGGAACAGAGGAGAGGCGGAGCAAGAGAACCAGAAGATGTACTTCCGGCCACCGCCCAAGGGCCCGGAGTGGTACGCCGGCGATGCGGAGACGGGGCAGGCGGCGCGGCCGCTGTACCCAATGATGCTGGAGGACCCGCGCCTGCGGTGGTCCTTTATCCGCAAGGTCTACAGCATCCTCTCCATCCAGATGCTGCTCACCGTCGCCGTCGCCGCCGTCGTCGTGTACGTCCGCCCCATCGCGCTCTTCTTCGTCTCCACGCCCGGCGGATTCGGGCTCTACATCTTCATCATCATCCTCCCCTTCATAGGTACGCACACCTCAGCTCTTGTCGATTTCTTGATGCAAATGTATGGCGGCATGTGCACTAACGAACGAACTGAACTGAATTGACTCGTCGTGCAGTGTTGTGCCCTCTGTACCTACTACTACCAGCACCACCCGGTGAACCTGCTGCTGCTGGGGCTCTTCACGGTGGCCATCAGCTTCGCCGTGGGTCTCACCTGCGCCTTCACCAAAGGGAAGGTGATCCTGGAGTCGGCGATCCTGACGGTGGTGGTGGTGCTGAGCCTGACGGCCTACACCTTCTGGGCGGCGAAGCGCGGCCACGACTTCAACTTCCTTGGCCCGTTCCTGTTCGCCGCCGTCATGATCCTCATGGTGTTCGCGCTCATCCAGCTCTTCTTCCCGCTGGGCCGCATCTCGCTCATGATCTACGGCGGGCTGGCGGCGCTCATCTTCTGCGGCTACATCATCTACGACACCGACAACCTCATCAAGCGTTACTCGTACGACGAGTACGTCTGGGCCGCCGTCGCGCTCTACCTCGACGTCATCAACCTCTTCCTCTCCCTCCTCACGCTCTTCCGGGCGGCGGATTCGTGAGCACGGCTACCTGACCTGCGCAGCCGAGAGCGTTGGATTTGGAATGTGCCTTGCCTTGCCCCGACTCTGTATCTGCCGGAATTCAGTTCCTCTGTAAAGTGAAATAATTGTTTTGGCTATGTGCTTTTGCTTCGCCGCTGCGAAGATTGTTTAATGCAACTTTGTAGTATAAAAAAAGGCAGTAAGAGATTTGCGGATTTTATTAGACGAGGTAAAATTACAGTTCCGTGAAGGGAAACGAACACCACTCAACTCTGAACTCAAAAGTCAAGACGACGAATAACAAAAAAAAAACGCCCGGCACCAGCCGAAACGACTCCACGACCCTAGGCCCACGGGACGGGAAACCAAAAACGGTTGTGTCAACGGTTGCGAGGGTGTATTGCGAGATCTCATCCTTGGATGGTGAAGCGATTTATTGTGGTTGAAGAGCTTTTTTGCTGAAAAATCCTCCTATTCTTCTTCTTCTCTCCAAACAATCTTCTCTAGCATGAGGTCTGGTTATAAGCCAGATAATTGTCGAATAAAATAAGCCGAAACAAGCTAAAGCTAAAACAGTCTTATTTACATTTCTCTATCTAAACCGGACTATTATGAAAATATGTATATATGATATGATTAAATAAGTTTTTGCCTAGATTTATAGAAATAGAACTAACATTTCTATCTATAAATACGATTAGTATAAAATATATGATATTTAATTTAATAGTTTAATGATAATTATTTGTAAATCTTAGTATTCTTTTATCTAGACTTGATCAAACTTCTACACTTATTTTGTTAATTTATCTAGAATTCACCGTTGGGGCGTGTTGGAGCAAGGAAGGTGGAGGCTAATGGTTATGTGGTCTCTTATTAGCTATGTGCTGTCAATCTAATGGTAATGCCGCTGGGGGCGTGTCTGGGGCGAGTGAAGGTGGAGGCTAATGGTTATGTGGTCTATTTATGTGTCTATGTGTCGCTAATCAGAATGGTAATCACCGTAGCGTGTTAGCGAGGAAGGTGAGGCTAATGGTTATGTGGTCTCT
>JADLZK010003473.1:0-28942 GCA_015847255.1 Hyparrhenia diplandra
AAGTTGTTCTTGGGAATGAAGCGGGACTTCAATCCAAGATGGACTGGCTAAGTGTCAAAACCTAGTTGAGGGGACAGTCCCTTTTTAGTGTTGCATTACTCCCTTTTTTATAGTGTAAAGGAGAGATAATGTATACAATACATGTCATGTACAAATGCTCTTTGTGTCTACTATCCAGAGCGGTTGGGCATACCATGCCCGAGCTTGGACCTCAGGTTCTCATAAGGGAGTCCCCTGGTGTAGACGCGTGTCTTGAAGCCTCTTGTGTTCGTGTCCATTGCCCGAGGGGAGGGTCTCCCGAGGGCCAAATGGTGACCCTTGGATCTCTCTATGGTCCATAGTTGAGGTGGGCGTCGTGGTGTGGTGTCAATGTCCCGAGGGTCCTTGGACTCGTGTCGAGGTTGTGAAGCTGCAAGCAAATAAACAGTAGGGTTGTGTTTCCCCGTGTGGGGTGACGCGTGTGATAACTGTTGCCTTTATGTCCCATCAACGGGGGACGCAAGGAGATAACAGGTCAGATGAATCGTCGGTGGCAATCGATTGCCCGTCATCGTGGCCGTGAAGCGGCGCGCATTAAATGCGGCCGTTCCCAACCGCTGGTTCGGCCTCCCAAGGTGCGCCCGAGGTGGCGTCCTAGGGAGGGAGGAGAGAAGAGCCGGTGGCCGAGGTCCCTCTATCTTCGGGCGAGGCGGAGAAGTCTCGCCCGAGGGTTGTGACCTTCGGGCGAGACAGGGACCGTTCCGGGGGGTTCCTATGTCTTGGGCGAGGCGGAACTTAGTCCCGGGGCTTTGCCCTTCGGGTTAGGAGTGAGTCGTGGTAAAAAGCGGGCCATCCCTGGGTCGGTCTTTGTTGTATGTAGGCGGATCTTGGCCTGTACATAGATGGGCTTTTATAAGCCCTGTTGGGTATGGTCTTCCCTAGTTTCGTGTCGTCTTCGTTGGTCCTCATTCCATTTATTTCGGGGGTTTTTACCCTAGGCCCTCCCTGGCCTAGCTGGGTTGGTTTTGGTAAGTTGGGCCTTGCCAACGAATGTTTGGAGAGGGGCTGCCTTGGGCTTCTCCAAAGGGAGCCCCAAGGGAGCTTTTCGTATATTGAATCACGCTTAGCGAGTCCGCGGGCTTGGGGCCGGCCGCCGTCCTCCTGGTCATCTCCCGTGCCCAAAAACGCCTTAGATCGTCAACTCCGGCGTCGTCTTCTCACCGATCCATCTTTTTGGGCTTTGGGGCTGTGTTATCTTTTATGGGCCTATTTTTCTTATGGGCGATTATTTTTGTCCCCGACAGTAGCCCCCGAGCCCCGAGGGAGTTGAATGTTTCGCTCGGGGTTTCTTTTGGTAATTGTCCTTCGGTCTACCTTTGATCTCGGGCTGGGTGCGAGCGCATTGGGTGTAGCCCCGAGGCCTCTGAGGAATATTTTTATTCCTTGGAGGGCTTTCTTCTTACACGCTAGTAAGATCTAAACTACCCACTAATCTTTTGGAGGATGTGCATGGGAGGTGCGAGAGATGCGGGGCGGTCAGGAGCCCGCGCTTATGTGCGCAAGGTCGTTCCAAACCTCTCCGTCTTTTTACTTACGCTCCTCTGTCGCCTTTTCTGAAAAGGAGGAGGAGAGGGGTAATGTCATACTGCCCTGTGAGCCGAGTATGGCATACCCCGTTGAGCATTGTAATAGGAAATCTAAGCGGAGTGCCCGTGCCTCCGCTCGGGGCGAGAGGTCGGCTATGTGGTCCAGGACTCACTCCATAAGAACTCTCGGACCACCCTAGCGGATCCGGATCCCGGCAGTCCGGGTCCCGAGGGCAGCCAGGCCTCCCACGGATGGGACATCTCTATAAGCGATTCTACCGTAAGTCTTAGATGCGTTTAGGAAATCCCAAGCTCCGAGAGCATTAGGGTTGGTGGTTGTGCATTTCCCTTCGGCCCCTTGCTTTCGGTTGTCCCGAGGCAGCTGTAGAAACCCGGAGGGCCTAGCTTAGAATCCTCTGGACCGTACGGTGAGCTCATGGCTCGGCGTTCCCTTTTTTTTAAGGTTACGCGATGCGGTGATTTTTCGTTCCTGCCCGAGGGCTCGGAAGCGCCTTCCCGGGGGAGGCATTTTGAGTTTAGATAATGGACGACATTTTTACCCTTACCCGGGTCGGGCGCGTCTTTTCCGCCCTTATGTGGTGGCATCCGCTTTTATTGGATAGGACAATACCTGCTACATCTGCTCTGGCTACCGCCCACCGCTTTTTAGCTTGGGGCCCGCGGAGTGCACAGGGTCGCCCGCCGTCGGATCACTCTACGCGTTCCTTGCTGCGCGGCAAAAGGTCGTCTTTGGTCGATGCGCTTCCTCTCCCCTTATATATTTGGGGAGCGGTGCTGGTGTTGTACAGATCCTTATCTCATGCTCTTCTTGGTGTCTCTCATCGTTCCTGTAGAAGAAGAAGAAGGCGTGGACGAGACGGGAGAGTGAGGTCTAAGTTAGCTGTGCCTAACCGTGTTTTTTGTTGCTGAAGAGATCCATGGCGTCACAAAGAAGGAGAAGTCGTTCTCCCTCTTGATCCTTTTCCGTGGCCCAAGTCGTCGGTGACGGAGGCGAAGCTGCAACGCCTAGTGGATGAAGGCCTCCTGCGCAGCTGCACCGATGATTTGCGGCCGGAGTGGTTGGTGCCTGATTTGTCCCATGAAGAACCGCAACCCCCACCCGGGTATATCGTCGGTCTGATGGATCACCACAGGCGAGGTTTTGGCGTGCGGGCGTGCGGTTTATGCGGCGATTACGTACTATTGCGGAGTCGAGCTTCACCATGTCGTCCCTAATTCAATTGCACAGGCGTCGATCTTCGTTACTCTTTGTGAGGGATTCCTAGGAATCGAGCCTCACTGGGAGTTGTGGCGGTGGTTCTTCAAGGCGGAGCTGAATAGCCTGAGCACCGGAAAACCTGGTTCACCCAGCGGCGGTGCGGGTTGGATCTTGCATTATTCAGCTTCGGACTTTGGATAAGCAGAGGAAGAGTCGGGGCGGATGAGTATATCCGTCTCGTCTCACCGGCTCGAACAAGGGGTGGCGGGAGGAGTGGTTTTATCTTTGGAACGACGGAGATGGTCTCCCGGCTTATACGGGGGCGTGATTAAGGCGAAGCGAATAGATGGCATGACGGTCCTCCTCAATCCGCACAACGTCATCTGGATGGCCTTCGATCGGCAATCCTTCTTCTTCGTGAGAGGGGCGTGGACGCGGCGGCAATTATTGACGCCTTCTCTTGTCGCCGGGTGTTGCCTTTGATGGCTCGCCCCTTGTGTCTTTGGCGAGATGACCGAGGAGGCGGATCTCACCTAAGACTTTCGGATGTCGTTTGACAACCTTTCCGGGGATGCTTTGATGCGCCGCGTCCGCGTGTTTCTAGGGGATAAGACTCCCGAGGACATTCCCAAAATTGCAATTCGCCCCCTGGCCGGGGTATATTGTCTTTGGTAAGATTCAATTATCTTCTCTGTCTGTTTTCCACTTTTTCCCTTGTCGTGTTTTCTTATTTTGGCCTCCCCCTCTTTTTTTTTTTTTTTTTTTTGCATAGGGAGATTTGGTACACAAGGAATCACTTCCGCCGGTACCGAAGACCAGTCCGTAGGGAGGCCAATCGCACCAGAATGAAGCGAGAGGTTGAGGAAGGCTCGGGCGAATGAGAAAAAGGCCGGAGGGTCGCTTTGAACCATCGGCATCGTGAGCGGAGGAAACGTGGTGAGTCGACCGAATCTTCGGGCCTGATTCGGCCGTCGTCGAGAGGGTATTGCGACTACCGGGGAGCGCCCGGACGCGGTGATGGGGGGGTACATCCGCGTCCCCGAGGAGCTGGATGAGCTGCTTGGACATGCTAAGCATCGGGCCACCCGTGGCAGTGGATCCCATAAGGATGAAAGGGTGCTGGTGGCTTCAAATTCTCCATCTTCGAACGAGAATCGGGCGAACGTAAGTACCGGCGTTACGAGTGACTCGCCGTCTCCTGGGAGTGGGGTCATCCGAGCGGAACCCGTCCCCACGTCCTGTTCTTTGTCCTTGTCCCGGCTATCGATAGGGCAAGCTTCGGTGTTAAAGATCCATTGCTTCCCAAGCTTTTGTTCTCCCGCTCCTTGGCCATGCCGAAGGCTGCCCCGAGGTCCTTGTAAGTTGGGTGGTTTCCCTTTGCTCTGGACAACTTTTTCTTTTTGATTTGGGGATCATTCCTTGTTTTTTCTTGTCAGGAAGAGGGGGGCCGAGGCTCTTGTCTTCGCACCCTCGGAAGCAGCCCGGACTAATGTCCCGGCCGTTTCGGAGTTGGATCCCACGCCGTTCCTTGTGACGCTCCTTTAGTGTCGTTATTTTCTTCGACGGTTTCTCCTCCGGTGCTTAACAATCCGCCCAAGGAGGCGGTATCGCTTTGTCTCTCGGCCCTATGGTCGCCGAGGCGCCTTCATCGGGGCGTCGGATCGTCTGGGGCTGGGTCTCCAAGTTCCGGAGGGATCTTCCGTTCCGCTTTCTGTTCCGTCATCGCGAGGGATGGCTGTTACCGATCTTGCCCCGAAGGTGCCTCGGGATAAAGGGGTCGCCTGGAGCGATTGTCACGAAGTGGATCCTTCCCACGAGGCAACCCCGGCGTCGGAAGGTACCCGATGCTTGCTTGAGAAAAACCCTCCCGAGGATCCTTCTCGAGGTTCTTTGAAGCCGACCGACTTCTCCGTCGATGACCATTTGGTGCTCACCGGTTGTTAGCTCTTCAATCTTCCGCCCCGGACCCTTCCCTTGCGCCAAAGGGGGCTTACGTACTGGGAACCAGAGTTCAGCGGTATCTATGGTTAGCTGTGATGGCCCTCAAGATTTCTTTTGGTCGAGCTTCCCTGGCCCCTGAGGGGATTCTGGGCGTGCCCTTATTTCACAGGACCCTCGGGCATGGGGAGGGCCTGCATACTTGAGCTCGGCCAATCTTCTGGTGGCGGAGCTCCGTCTTTGGTGATTCACGATCGCACTGAGGTGGCCGCCTGGGTAGAGCATGACCAGATCCGGAGGTGGGCAGTCGACGGATTGCGGAAGATCAATCATACCTTGTGTCATCGGCTTTCTCAGACTGTCGAGGTTTGACTATTTTTCGTTTAGTTTGGATTTGTCTCCTTTCGTGTGTGCTAATGGCCTTGTTTGGGTTCATGTTTTTCGTGTTTTGAAAAAATCTGCTAGGGAGAGGTCCGAGTTGCTGCGGAAGAATGCTTCAAACTGGGACTTTCTTCGCCGTACTCAGCTCGAGTTGGGTTACCAAAAGGAAGTGGCGGCTCGCCTTTCTCAGATTAACTATGACTGGACCGCCCGTTATGAGTTTGTGCGGGCAGGACGTGCTAAGGCTTGGTCTGACTTAACTAAAGCTAGGGCCGAGGCAAACCAGGCATTCCAAGATTTTAAGGAAGGTCATCTTTGAATCTCGAAAACCGCTTAAGAAGGCTCGGGCCGGCGCTGACCGAGCTATGGAGGAAGCCAAGAGGCGGTCGGACATGGCTAATTCTTTAAATATTCGTGTAGAGGATTTGGCCAAGGAGGTAGATTTAGCGAGGAAAGAAGCGGAGTCAATCCGGGGCTTATCCTTGAATGAGCACAATGAGATGCTGAAATGGAAAAGGATGTATGAAGGTATGACCTTTCTTGTATTGGTTGAACCTTTTTCGACCGCGTCGATGGTCTGTCCTTTTGTTTTAGTTTATAATATTGTTCCCCTTTTTTGCGAGGCGGAGAAATCACGCAGGAGGCGGTAGAGGCCGTTGGCCGGTATGTCCCAACGTCTTAATGTCGAGGAAAACTTGCGCAAGGATTTAGAGAGGGCCATGTTGGACCATATTGATCGGGTTGGGCCTCCCGATCTGGCACCGGGTGCTTCCGTTCAGAGCCAGTTAAACGTTCTCGGAAAGTTCATTCAAGGGGAGGTCAGGGGTGCTTTCCGTAATGGGGTGAAATGTTGTTTGGCGGTGATGTGCTCACATTTCTCCTTGTCGGACAAAACCCTAGCGATCCTCTCCAAAGGCTTCTTCTTGGGCCGGAGTGATGAAGAAGAGATTGCCGATGAGAAGACCGATGAAGAGAAAGCCGCCGAATTCTATGCTCGGGTGGAGGGTCCGGCCGGATGTCTTTGGCCGCTTTCGTTCGAAGATGAAGTTGCTTCCCCTTCTCTACTCGTGGAATTGGGACATGAAGCAGCCCCCAAAGCTATGGAGACATCTGGCTGAAGATGCCTTCATGCGTATCCCGAGAAGCGATGATGATGTTCCGCAGACGCCGACGATTCCCTTGAGGCCACTCCGGTCATAGATCTTGAATCGATAGAAACCGGGACCGTGAACCCCTCTTCTCTTTTTTTGTGCTTTTGCGGCTCATGGGGTCGTTGTACTTGATTTTCGGGGGCGTATTGATCGCTCGAAACTTGGTGGCTCGTCATTAAACATTTCCTCGTTACTTTTCGCTTTTCCCTCCTTGTAATGATAAAGTGACCCGTGATCTTGTCCGTCTTTATTTCGGGATTCTTATGAAAAAAAGCTTGTTATGACTTCGGGAATAAGAAAGCCTCCCCTTGTAGTGTAAAAACCTTCTTGGAACCTTTTTTTAAGCAAAATTTTTCTAAGTGGTCACCATAAGACTATAGGGGGGGGGAGTTCCCTACGGTAGCCCCGAAGTGGGTTATTTGTACGTGTGAGACAAAAACCCTACTTGGAAGCTTTCTTGATTTTGTCTTCTTTTTTGCTTGGCGTCGTAGTTCGTGTTCCTTCGTGAAGTCTAATGTAGTTGCAACATGTCTTGAATCTCGACGACTATTACGCGCATAGTATAACCGTTCCCATTTGAGCATTAATTTGTATCTCTTTTTGTCCCTAATTGTAGGGACTCACTGGGCGCCTAGGGCTATCTGCCATTTGAATCTGTTTGGCTGTTTTTCTGTCGCCTTGGTTTGGATAACTGACGGTTTCCCATTTCTCTCATGTATTCGGAAGCCCTGCCGGTGGCGTTGCCCTGCTGACGTAAAGGCACAAAATTCTTGTTTTTCCCCACCGTTCTTGGTGGAGGTTTTGTAAGTGCAAAACAGTCGGTAGTCCTCTGTATTGCCTTTCTCCGTGGTGACTGAGTCAACCAAAGCAAGGCACTCAGTCCTTTTTTATCACTGCTCATAGTGTGAGGGATAGTCTCGGTCCCCTTTCATTTGGGTACTTTTCTTCAATTGGACAGCCAATTAGTGACATCCGTCCGTCTTGTGTTTCTCCCGAGGGGAGATATTTCCTAAGTTTTGCTTCTGTTTTTTCCCGAGGAGGGTTCCATAGCCCCCGAGGGGGTTGGATAGGCTCCCGAGGGGGTCTTCTGGCCTTTGCTGCTTTCTTAGTATGCTGGTAGAGGCCCATGGTAAAGAGGTTCGGTGGTACCTCAGTTCGGCTGACGTAAGCTTTTTGGGCTCGTTGCCTCTCCTTTCTTCTTCGGGGGATGTTGCTGTCCCGAGACTTTTCTCCCGTTTTCTCCTTTCTTCGTGACATATCCCTACTTTGTATTCGCGATTTGCAGGGACCTTCATCACTTGGCTCGCCTTGCATCGGGGATCTCCCTTTTGTTCCTAGGGTAGGATTCCGGGCTCGTCGTGGCGTGGATCCTATCTCGAGGTGGACCCCAAGGGGTGAGACATATGGTAGGCCCGACCCGCTTCTTTCCTTGTTAAGCACTCATTGCGGAATGTCTCCCGTCGCTTTGGATCCGGTGTGTGCCAAGGGTAACTAGGTCAACCAAGTAGATGGGCTCGGGATATATGCCCACTACTCCCCCAGGTGCATTACTATGGTATCACTAATGTATGTGTTGCCCGATTGGCTATACATCGTTGATACATAGTTTGATTTTAATTTTTTCCCCGAAGGGTATGATGTAGTAGTGTCGTGATAGTAACGCAGTTTTGATCGACCCGTGATAAAGATAAAGGGGTTTTCAAGTTATGTTTCATGGTGACTATTGCGTCTAAAACACATCCAAACATTTCCCCTTTTCTCTCTTTATCATTACAAGGCTTATTAACTTCACTGGGCAGAATACTCCCATTTTTACTACTGTTAGTAAAAAAGGAAGTAGTTCATAACTTTGACCATTACATTAATCCCAGCGGGTGGGGTCGTAATAATCGCTATCATATGGCCCGGATTCGGGGTCTACAAAAGCCTCGTTGTCGGGGTGATACCCGAAAAATCGGGTGCCAATCATCTTTGCTCCCGATAAGCGCGGGAGCGGATGAATCGTTGGCCGTCAGCGGGCGAGCAACTCTTCGGCGGTTGGCGTGGCTGCGTTCGGGTATTGTCGCGGCGCCGCCATCCGCTCCGGTTCTTCGCCGCGGGGATTACGGATCCGCGGGGCATGGTCCTCTTCGCGGTGCTTTTGCCCCTTGGATTTCTTGGCGTCCGTTGTCGGCGGTCACCGTGCTCTCCGTCATCGCCGCGCGGGTTTGCCGTTGAATTTTGCGGATCTACCTTCCTCCCGAGTCACTTCTGCGGGGTTTCATCGCAACTATCCGGGTTTGCGAATCGGTTTCCTCGCCGCCACCGGTTTCGAGGGGCATGGGAGGAAGGTCGTAGTAGGAGTTGTCCTCCTTGCGCCTTTTGCTGATGTCGCATCTCTTGGCGGCGGCGGTGGCCGTGGGCGCGGTTGCGTCTTCTTGAAGGCGGGAGCGGTTGCTCCCCTCGTTGGTTGGGCAACAGATTGCCTCGGTTGTGGCCTAGCACCACGAACTGGAGGCTACCGAACTGTAGCAGCGTCCCTTGGCCATACTCACGCTCCGGTGAGCAAGGCGGAAAGGAGAGAGATGCCGCCATCTAGGTTTGTGAGGAATTGTTTTCGCCGGCGCTCCCTACCGGCGCCAACCGTGGTGTTTTGAGAACCGGGTATCCCTAGCACCGGCAATAAAATATATAGGCCAGGCGTGCCCGCACGATGGCGTGTGCGGCGAGGAAGACGAGGCATTTATCCTGGTTCGGCCATGGGGCCCTACGTCCAGCGAGGTGTGTCTCTTCGTGTTACTCGCACCAATTGTGCACAAGAACCAAAGCGATTACAAGTTGTTCTTGGGAATGAAGCGGGACTTCAATCCAAGATGGACTGGCTAAGTGTCAAAACCTAGTTGAGGGGACAGTCCCTTTTTAGTGTTGCATTACTCCCCTTTTTATAGTGTAAAGGAGAGATAATGTATACAATACGTGTCATGTACAAATGTTCTTTGTGTCTACTATCCGGCGGTTGGGCATACCATGCCCGAGCACGGACCTCGGGTTCTCATAAGGGAGTCCCCTAGTGTAGACGCGTGTCTTGAAGCCTCTTGTGTTCGTGTCCATCGCCCGAGGGGAGGGTCTCCCGAGGGCCAAATGGTGACCCTCGGATCTCTCTATGGTCCATAGTTGAGGTGGCCTGCGTCGTGGTGTGGTGTCAATGTCCCGAGGGTCCTTGGACTCGTGTCGAGGTTGTGAAGCCGCAAGCAAATAAACGATAGGGTTGTGTTTCCCGTGTGGGGGTGACGATGTGTGATAATCGTTGCCTTTATGTCCCATCAACGGGGGGCGAGGAGATAACAGGTCGGATGAATCGTTAGGGCAATCGATTGCCCGTCATCGTGGCCCGTGAAGCGGCGCATTAAATGCGGCCGTTCCCCACCGGGCCAGTTCGGCCTCCCAAGGTGCGCCCAGGGTGGCGTCCTAGAAGGGGAGAGAGAAGAGCCCGGTAGCCGAGGTCCCTCTATCTTCGGGTGAGGCGGAGAAGTCTCGCCCGAGGGTTGTGACCTTCGGGCGAGACAGGGACCGTTTCCAGGGTTCCTATGTCTTCGGGCGAGGCGGAACTTAGTCCCCGGGGCTTTGCCCTTCGGGTTAGGAGTGAGTCGTGGTAAAAAGCGGGCCATCCTGGGCCGGTGCTGTTGTATGTAGGCGGATCTTGGCCTGTACATAGATGGGCTTTTATAAGCCTGTTGGGTATGGTCTTCCCTAGTTTCGCGGTCGTCTTCGTTGGTCCTCATTCCCTTTATTTCGGGGGGTTTTTTACCCTAGGCCCTCCTGGCCTAGCTGGGTTGGTTTTGGTAAGTTGGGCCTTGCCAATGAATGTTTGGAGAGGGGCTGCCTTGGGCTTCTCCAAGGGAGCCCAAGGGAGCTTTTCGTATATTGAATCCTCGCTTAGCGAAGTTCTGGGCTTGGGCTTGGGGCGACCGCCCGTCCTCTGGTCATCTCCCGGGCCCAAAACGCGCCTTAGATCGTCAACTCCGGCGTCGTCTTCTCACTAGTCCTTCTTTTTGGGCTTTGGGGCTGTGTTATCTTTTATGGGCCTATTTTTCTTATGGGCCGATTATTTTTGTCCCCGACACAGCCGCATCCATCAGACTAAAGGTATAGCCATCTTGCTAAATCTTATAATTACCATTAAAATTCTCTTCTATGATGTACCAAATTTGGCCATCTAATAATTAAAAATTTCATTTGTTTTTCTCCAAGTATTTTTTTAGTACTGTTTCGCTATGGTAGAAGTTTAGGAGAATGAGATTAGACCAATCCAAAGAATTGTGAAAAATGAAAGCAAGAGTCATGGATTACTTTGAACAAAAATAATCATACTGTATTGTGATCCCATGCTATCTCACGTGGTATTAGCCACCGCCGTCGCGGCTACTGGTGAGAGTCACGAACGAGGGATTGTCGTTCCAAACCTGCACTATGTTGTGTGTGAGGCTTCCCTCAGTCACGTTGATATTGCCTGGGCTTTCCTCCCAATAAGGGCCGAAGTCTTTTGATCCATGCACCAGGTCGGGGGATGCTGGCGTTCCTGCTGTGCATTCACAGCATAGCCTTGCACAGATGCAAGCAGGTAAACTAATAATGATCTATTATTGAGTTGTTTGGTCAATATCTTCAGGGACGCAAGAGGGTCATGACGATGCTGAAGGAGCACTTTGGTGTGCATAGGAAAGGTCAAAGCGCAAGGCAGCGATTTTTTCAATCCTGTGATCCATGAGCTGGACAAGCCAGACTCTCGACTGAACAAGAACATTGAGCTGGATTTGCTATTTCTATGCTCTTTGCTACCATGAGACCACAATGATTGGACTGGCGACAATTCTCATGTTTCTTACAGATAACCCCTAAAGCATTGCAGGAACTAACGATAAGCAAATTATTATATCTAAATTGGCCATTGCATTGATTTTTTTCTTTGAGAGCATGAAAATGTCTAGAAAACATGGGTAGATCCAGATTCTATAATCATCTGGGACAGTACAAATCTATCGAATTCACATCTCATGTATGGCCAAAATTGTCGAGAGATTGATGTTTAAGCTATAGATATCGTGAATGGCAAAACATTCCTACTACGAGGTCCGATCCAATGGTGCTATGCTTGTATGTTGTAGGTACATTACAATGGAACTTAGGCTTACCATGCACACTTGGTCTAGAAACTCCACATAGGCTTGCCATGTCAATATATATAACATACCATCACATCGTAGTTGGATTGTGTAAATATATTAACATAAGAAATTAACTATTATCACTTTTCAATTTCATAATCAATATATCTCCTCTTTGAGCTTGGACATTACAGGTTTCATATAACATTCAAGATGTGGAAAGCTAGATTGTTATGTTTTATTTTTAATTGGTGATAGATATTCCCATTGCCAAACCCCATGTCCTTTGTCAAAGCATGGGTGGAGCTATTGGCATGCTGCTATTGCTGCACACACAAGCTTTGGCGAATGAGGAGATCATTGTCTGTGATGTTGGCATGTCACTGAGCTGCAGGTAAGCTACCTTAAATTAAAAGTAATTTAATATCCATAAAGTTTAAAACTAAACATGATTATTATGAGATAAAGAGATTAAAATTAAGCATGATTATATGTTCCACCATGTCAACCACATAAACATATACACATTAGGAGATAAATATTTATTTCAACTATTTACCATGTGTGTATAAATGTTTATAAAGGATGTATACAAATTCCCCTAAACAAACCACATAGCAAAGACACCGATAAGATTATTTTGTTCGGCGAATTGGTGATACACATCCCCGTAGCCAAACCCCATGTCCTCTGTCAAAGCATGGGTGGAGCTACTGTTCCTGCACTCGCAAGCTTTTGGCGAAATGAGCGAGAACTTTGTCCACAATGTTGGCATGTCACCGAGCTATAGGTATGCTACTTTAAATGGAAAGTAATTTAATACCCATGAAGTATGTGGTACATACTTTTAATTACATGCTTATACAATTGTTAGATTAAAAGTAAGCATGATTATAAGTTCCACCGTGTTGACCACAT
Organism: Hyparrhenia diplandra; assembly: GCA_015847255.1. Taxonomy (NCBI): domain Eukaryota; kingdom Viridiplantae; phylum Streptophyta; class Magnoliopsida; order Poales; family Poaceae; genus Hyparrhenia; species Hyparrhenia diplandra. The sequence goes on from JADLZK010003473.1 coordinate 12,317, forward strand.
AAACATATACACATTAGGAGATAAATGTTTATTTCAACTATTTATCATGTGTGTAAAAGTGTTTATAAAAGGTGTGTAGAAATTCCACATTAACAAACCACATAGCAAAACCATTGATAACTAACTTTAAGTTATATTAGTATTAACACTCTTTGATATATACAAAATTCCATAAGTTGTTATTCTCAGTGGATATATAAATTTTGTCTAAAATAAAATGTATTATAAATTTTGGAAATTTAGTTTTAAGAATTTTGTATAAAACAACGCTACTACAAATAAAATTATGTGATAGTGCCATGGTGCAAGGTGAAACAACTATTTATACAACAAGAGCCGGGAGAGTAACCTCAGACCTATAATCTTTTCAATAAAATAGAAAACAAAAATTGTTAATAAAGTATAAAATAAGCATTAGAAATTCAACTTAACATGTGGATAGAAAGAATTGCAATACATAGACTAAAAGTTAAATTTAGGGTATATGTTCATGAAGGAACACAAAGGTATGGAACAATAAAATAATCTTAGGTTTCCAATAAATAATAAATCCTTCAAATTGTAAATATAGATCTCCAGTGCAGCCTCCGAAGTTAATCCTTACTCCTCATGAGGATCACTTAGAAAACAGATAATATCTAGAAATTCTCATAAAAAAATCTGAAGCATCTGGCCACCGATTGTGCAGTAACAACATTACGACGCCTAGGCGTACAAAAATTGATTTAAATGAAATAAAATAGCAAAACATCTCCGAAAAATCTAAAACTTAGAGTTCCCTCATATTGTGGAATGCACAAGTTCAAGAAAAAGTTTGAGCATCTTACGACATCAAAACAGATAAGTCATGTGGAGACCCATCTCACTTGTAGTTAGGGTTCTTCGAAATGGCGCATGGCCTTAATGGAGCATGTATAATAGGTCCACGTTGAAATGACTAGAAACTTTTTTTCTCCATGCACGAAGCCCCAAATCTAAATCCTAGAGTTTCCTCGTATCGTGGCATGCACAAGTTTGAGAAAAAAGTTTGATCATCTTATGACATTGTCGAATGGATAAGTTATGTGGATTAATTGTTGATGTTTTTTGCAACTATAAAAATGGAAAACGTATTTTGCTTGCTGCAACCGGCAGGCTTCTAACTCTGCGGCCCGCTACGCCTGCTCCATGGTTGGCTGGGCCAGGGCTCCTCCACTCCCGCTCGTTCACAAATGCTGCTGGACTACTGTCTTGCATCGTTCCCACCTACTGAATGGGCCCGTCTAGCCAAGCCCACATGTCCCCGTCGAGAGAGGAAATGGGCCACCCTGCCCTTGCTGTTTCTGCGCTAACCGCTTAACATCAGTAGCCGTGAGGCTTGGCCCTCCTGATGCTGCGGCCTTCTGCTTTCGGTTGAAATGCATTGGCTTGCCTTCGCTTCTCGTGTGCGTGCTTTGCAAATCGTCACTATGAGTCCGTGAAGACGACAGGCAAGGGTCACATTTTACCTCCGCGCGCTCCAGCACATTTAAATACTCCCCTCCATCCCAAATTATAAGTCGTTTGACTTTTTTGGCTCTAAGTTTGATCATTCGTCTTATTTAAAAAAATTTGCACAAATATAGTCGAATTTAAGTCATTCTTTAAGAACTTGTATAATAAATAAAAGCAAGAACAAAAGAAGTGATATTTTGCACAAATTTTTTGAATAAGGCGAAAGTGGTCAAACTCGTTGTCAAAAAAGTCAAACGACTTATAATTTGGGATGGAGGGAATATTTAAGTTGTAAGTATTAACGCAATTAGTAGTTGGAGTCCAGTGGTTTGACCGGTTGTTCGCTTGCTTCAAATCACGGATTAATAGATTTCTTGTAGCGTATGAAGATGGTGCCTAACTATTACTAACTGCACTACTATTCCACTCTACTTAATACTGTCTACTCTGTTTTGTTCTTGCTGAGGTGTTGCGAGATGAATTGGCATATTATATTGCTTTTTTGCCATGCAAATTGAGGCCCTCCACTTCTTTACTCCTACTCGCTGCTGCTATATGTTGCTTTCCAGGATGTTTGGATGGTGGCAAAGTGTGGCGGCCCTGAACACTCTCTACTCTATATATGTATTCGGATAAGTTTGGTGGTGCTTCCTCTTCTCTCTACTCTCTATATACTATTATTACTACTCTATACTGCTCCCCTACTTTCTATTGCTCCATTTGTTTTCCCCAAATTTTTACTACTACTCTACTATTTTTTGGTACTCTGGCTGCTACTCACGGCTCTACTCTACTACTACTCTATTACTACTTCTACTATCTAGTGTTGTTTGTACTACTAACTTCTACTCTACTCTCTACCACTCTACTTCTACTGCTACTACAACTAATACCACTACTCTACTCTTGCTCTACGATTTGGAATGGAAGACAAGGTTCTGGCTATTTGGAATCATCTACTGTGCTTTGTGCTCCTCCTCCTCTCTACTACTACTCTACTCTCTGCACTTCTCTTTCCTTACTTGGTGGCTGCTTTGTCACTAGTGCCTGCTCTGTACTTTGTACACTCCTACTACTACACTCTACTAGCCATGTGGGGTTGCTTTGATAATGTCTTAGGTTCTTTGTGGCATTTGTAGTGATGAATTTTTTTCAAACTTCTAAAAAAACATGATAAGGCAGTAGTACCACATATGCAATAATGTGAATCATTTTAAGCTGAGGCAACGGCTATGATGGTGAAATGTCCCCTACTTGTGAGCTGCTAAACTAGGATGGCTTGTATACCATATTGTTTGGAAGCAATGTAATGACATTTGGCAAATCTCGGGCCAAATATATACCATATACAATTTTCTACAATTCTTATATACTTTTGTACCATATACAATTTTATAGCATATACAATTTTGTACCATATACAACAAGTGGAACGACTAGGACAACATTTTAATGAATGTAATATATGTTTGTCTTCATTACATGTATTATGTGTTTTGTATGTGTTTTAATTTGACAAAATTCAGTTTGAAATTAAAATTAAAATTCAAAATAGAATTTGAAAAAGCTTTTTGTTAAAAAAAATCTAGAAATAATTAACAGTGGCGGGGGCCAACAACAACCGTCTCAATTAAATGATCAACTGAGGCGGTTGCCTTTAAAAACCCGCCTCGATTAAGGCATTAACCAAAGGCGGTCGCCTGTATTACGCCCAACACGGTTAATATATTAACCATGACGCGGTTAAGGCCACGATTAACCGTGACCTTGACAATGCAACATGTGTGTCTCATATACCGGTGCAACTTTCGTTAAAGGCTGACAACACGTGGAAACTAAGACATGATGACAACTAACCCCTTGCTGACTTTAATAAAATATTTAAATTTTATATTGTTGTGAATCCTTAAAACAAGTCACATGGACTTGACAACACATGGATAGCAATGAAAATTAAAGTTACAATATATTTGTGAGTAAATATTTTGTGGCTTACAATGAAAGAAAAAATCTATCAAGGTTGTATTTTAATTTAATACATAATTAATAGGAATTTGTCATATTGTTGCCAATATTAACTTATATTATGGATGCCATGGCCATCATAAAATAAAGTATGGTTTTAAAATTTTATAAATAGATAAAAGAAAAAAAGATATGTCGTGATGCTTGTTTACACTAACAAGCCCGGCCTTTCTGCTGTGATTGTTGTAGCAACCACTCATACCATCTAAAGTAACACTTATACAAAAGTTAACTTGTCGCAGGCACTGCCCTTGGGCGACAAGATGAATCTGAACCAAATATGGTGGTCATTTGATAGTGTTTTTTTTTCTACCGTTGCAACGCACGGAGATGTTAATTTACTTGGAACCGTAATGTGTGCAGTTGTGTATTGGATTCGCATCGCAACGCAGAGCGAGGCTCGCGTGGGCCAAGAGCCCCCGACGATCTTGAACTGAGGCTTTTGAGCCATGTGCTTCACAATGCATGCCCATATAATGGAGAGTCTGATCACACGGTCCGGTCCATGGTCCTTCATCACGCTGTCGTGTTGCCTCAGGCTCTCTGAGACACTGTGAGAGCAGCTTTTAAGCATGTTACTCGCAATGCATGTGCCCATAGTGGAGTCTGATCGCACGGTCCTTGAGCACGCTGTCGTGTCGCCTCACACTCTCTAGTGTCAATGTGAGAACAGCTTTTGAGCCATGCAATGGATGTGCCCAAATTAAAGTGGGGTCTGATCACACGGTCCTTCATCACGCTGTCGTGTCGCCTCACACTCTCTGTGTCACTATGGGAGCTAGCAAGTATATATAATAACACTTTTATAGGTGTGTACTCAACGCTGAGATATAGGGGGGAAAAGTAGAGAAGGAAGAAAGGAAGGAGGTTGTAGGTTTATCACCGGCTTATCTTACTACTAAAAAGACTCAAATGTTATCTACGTGGCCTAATCCGTCCGCCGCCCTCCTAATCCCATCCACCCGGCGGTTCCCTTACCTCTCGTCCACCGCATCGCCTGGACAGCAGAAGCGCTCCCCACGCGCTTCCTTCACCCGGCGGTTCCCGTCCGCACAGCGGTTCCTGTCCCTCTCGCCCACCGCATCGCCCTTCCCCGCGCTTCCTTCAGCCGGCAGTTCCCGTCCCTCCTGGCCCGACGTCAACCTGCACCTATCGCTGTCGCCCTCGCGGATTTGCGACGGAGGCTTATTGGCGTCCCTGCGTCGTCGTCGTCGTCGCCGCCGCCCTCGAGACTGCTCATCTCCCTGTTTCGGTACGGGGCGTGCGCCTCTGCAGTGGAGGCGGATCAGTGTCCCGGCGCCGTTGTCGGCTACCCCTCACCCAGCCGCGGCCATGTTGTAAGGTCCTAGATGGCTAGAGGGGGGGTGAATAGCCTATAAAAATTTTCTACAAGCTCAACTAAACAAACCGATTAGTATAAAACACGGCGAAAGCCGGTTTGCACTAGCTCTAGTGGTCTTGCAAGCCTTCTAGCGACAAGACTAAATAATTCTATGATCTCTAGTCCACACAAAGTCTATGTCACTACTCTAGCTAATGAGCAAACCTAATATGGTCCTTATGCTAGCAAGAACAACCTACACAAGCAAGTGCTAGCTCTCTACACAAGGTAAACTAGGAAAGTAATGCAAGTGTGAGAAACTTGTTATACCGACTTGTAGAGGCTATGAACCAATCACCGGGATGTAGATGAACAATCAACCACTCGATGGTGATGATCCACACACGAAGACAATGAACAAGTCGATTTGTTCACCCGGAGTTCACTTGTACACCGACAAGGTAGTCTCCGGTTGTGCCGACCAACACAAGGATGGTGTTTGAGCTAGGCGGTGCCCTTGCTAGCCTCAACACACCACTCAACAAGTGTGGTACCCAAAGCACGAGCAATGTATTCCTTGCACTTTGTCTTCCCGACGAGGAGTGCGTAATCCTCTCACAAATCAACCGGAGGTGGCCAAGAACAATCACCTTCTCTTGCCAACGCCTCCACCAATCCACCAAGCCGGCTAGGAGCGGTGCCTCCAAGAGAAACGGAAAATCCACCGTCTCACAACGATCCCCAAGTGCCTCTAGATGCAAGAACTCGATGCAATGCACTTGGATCAACTCTTCTCTCAAGAATTAAGCTGAAATCAAGAATGAGAGAGGAGGGAGGCTTGCTTGCTTGTTCAAAGGTGTTTGGAATGATTCAAAATGTCCAAGAGGGAGAGCAAGAGACAGCCAAGGGGGTATATATAGGCCACACCACAAAATGTGGTGGAAAGGGTGAAAGCCACGCTTTCTATGGCTGACCGGGCCTTGCTTGACCGGACTCACCAGTGAGTCCGAGTCGGTGGAATTCGATCACAACTAACTAAAAAGCCGAACCGACCGCTGACCCACGACTCCGTCGCGTCGGTCGGCGCATCCGGTCGATCGCGTCCGGTCGGCACCGGATGCTTCGATCGGTGCGTCCGGTCACCCGTCGGCGCCCGACCACAGGAAACATGCTCTACGCGGGCGCACTCACCGGGCGTCCGGTCACATTTGACGCTTCGATTCGGTCGCGTCGGTCACGCCCGAGCTGCGAAATCTTCGTCGTTTCGTCACCGTTCCGCCGCCTTTGCTCCAAACCGACTTCCGTCACTTGTTTCTTGTTGCCGACACGCCCGAAGAACACCTCGACACCAAGTGTTAGCATTTTCAAAACCATTTTCGACAAGGACGGAGTTAGCACTTTTGGTTAGAATGCATGCATATGAGACTTGAACCTAAAGGCACGTGAGGATCGATATGTACGAAAGTTTTCCCCTCTTTATAGTGCGGCTTATCGATCCTATAACCACCCACACCCTCTATGGTGTCTTGGGTGTGAAATCAAAAAGCCCTATGGTTATACCTTTGCCTTGGGACCTTTGATCTCAGGAACTCCACCGAGTTGCATGCTTGATCATCTTTTAGATCACCTCGATCCATCCTCCATGATCACAATGCACCAACTCCGGCCCGACCAATCTCCAATCATGTCAAACACTTAGCATTGAGAGATTAGTCCTTAGGTGTCACTAATTAGCCAAAATCAAACAAGAGATCTTCACATGTTCGCTGGATCCTCCGTGGGTTGTCGCGACAGTGCTCGCCTCCGACCATCTCAAGCGGGTTGGCCTCTCACCCCCTACGAGACCCCCACACACACACACACAAATATTTCTCCCCGTCGATTTCGAATGAACCACAACGAGGACTTGGTTGCGGTTACGGGGTTCTCGGAGGAAAGAAGCATGGAAGGTGTTTGTTGAAATTGTTCGAGATAAATGTGCCTTGGCGGTCGGGTCTCGGGCCTCCATGATGTTTGCGGAAGGTAAGGATTCTTTTGTTTTCCTCCTGTTTTCTCTTGAGCGTGAAGCCATGAACTTTTGTTAGCAATTCAGAAATAGGGAATATACATGTGATTAATTAGCAACTTAGAACCCATTGTGGCCCAAGAAAAAGCAAGCAATAACACTTTTATAGGTGTGTACTCAACGCTGAGATATAGGGGGGGAAAGTAGAGAAGGAAGAAAGGAAGGAGGTTGTAGGTTTATCACCGGCTTATCTTACTACTAAAAGACTCAAATGTTATCTACGCGGCCTAATCCGTCCGCCGCCCTCCTAATCCCATCCACTGGGCGGTTCCCTTACCTCTCGTCCACCGCATTGCCCGGACAGATGACTCTCCCCACGCGCTTCCTTCACCGGCGGTTTCCCGCCTGGCCCGGTTCTGTCCTCTCACCCACCGCATCTCCCCTTCCCGTGCTTCCTTGGTCGATAGTTCCGTCCCTCTCGGCCCGGCGTCAACCTGCCCCTATCGCCCGTTGCCCTCGCGGATTAGCGGTGGAGGCTTATTGGCGTCCATCCATCGTCGTCGTCATCGCGCCCTCGAGGATTTGCTCATCTCCTGTTTCGGTGCAGGTCGTGCGCCTCGCGGCGGAGGCGGATCGGCGTCCGGCGCCGTTGTCGGCTACCCCTCACCCGGCCGCGGCCATGTTCGCGCTGGATCCTCCGTGGGCTGTCACGACGAGTGTTCCGCCTCCGACCATCTCAAGCGGGTTGGCTGTCACCCCTACGAACCCCCCCCAGCGCCCCCACACACACAAATATTTCTCCCCATCGATTTGAATGAACCACAACAGGACACGGTTTGCGGTTCCGGGGTTCTCGTGAGGAAAGAAGCATTTTTGTTGAAATTGTTCGGATAAATGTGCCTTGGCGGTCGTGTCTCGGGCCTCCATGATGTTTGCGGAAGGTAAGGATTCTTTTGTTTTCCTCCTGTTTTTTCTCTTGAGCGTGAAGCCATGAACTTTTGTTAGCAATTCAGAAATTAATAGGGGAATATACATGTGATTAATTAGCAACTTAGAACCCATTGTGGACCAAGAAAAAGCAAGCAATAAGAATCAGAATTTAACTACAAAGTAAGCAAAAGCCAAAACTTCGGGAGCGGTGGGATGGTCTTGGATTTCTAGACTTTTTGCAAAATGTTATTAGCCTCTTGGGTTATATACGGATCCACAGGAGGGAGGAGATGGTTTTGTTGGGAGGCAAGGTGGTTGTAAACTGATTTGGTGGTACAAATACCATTGGTGGCTGGTATCCATCTTAGGATGTTGTTATATGGTCGAGAAGAGACGGTTTGGGTAGCTTCAAAGGCACATACGACTTTTTTTTGAAAGGATCGTGAGGGTCCCCAAACTATTATATATATATATATTCTATTAAATGAAAGAATGTTTATGTACATAGGCTTCTGAGCATCTAGGCTCAAAGAAAAAAAGGAAATAAGAAATTACGAAGCTGATCTCTCGGGCATTGATAGCAATTTTCTTCGGTGCTTGGCTTTGATACACACCAAATCAAGCTACGTGTTGAAACTTCTTTTCCAATGGTCAATGTTTTGTGCCATTGTCAAAGATAATTGAAGTTCTCGCCTTCAAATTGACCAAAGAGGGAGTGACCATAACCTCCACGAAAATTTTGTTATTAAAATCTCTCTGCCTTGTAGAATCATGTCTAGCTATTTGCGGACTTAAATCGGTTTATGGAAATGAAATTCCAGTAGATGTTGCTAAAGGGACATTGGAAGAACAGATGGTACCTTGATTGCAAAAGAACACAACTATAGTCAGCGAAAGTGATACGTTCTTTCTTCTTAGCAAATTCCGGTATTTAGACGATCTCGCGAGGGAAGCGGAAGAAGAATTTTTGGTTGCCGGTGTTGCTTTCGAATTCTAGTGCCATTTAAAGAGTGGTGAGGCGGCCACGGTTTCCCTCTGAGGATGGAGTAGACCTTGTTGCTATATTTCTCGATCCCCAGCGATATGACCAATGATCATTAACATTCTTGTCCATGGATGCATTCGCACTAGATTGACTAGTTAGTGGCTTGAAAAGGCAGAGGCATGGGGCTGAAGACTCTGTCTAATTCATTGTTCGGGAGGAATCGACCAGAGCATTTTGGCTTTTACGGCAAAAGAAAACAATGCAGGGAACTTTAAACTCATTCGGTGATCAACCCCGGATGTCGACCAAAGCATGGACTGAATTGCATTTGTTTGGTTTGCATATTGCAAAGCTCTGTATTTATCAAAGAGACTGAGCACATCTCTCCACCAAAAGGAACCAACGGGGCTTACGCCTTGGGGTGGAGTATTCTCATTTTGGTACAATGTTGACCATGTAAGGCTTACCCAAGGGATGTTTGTATGCTTAAAAAACTTGTCCAAGAATTTCATAAGCAGGGCTTCATTATGCTTTTTGATGTCAATGATGCCTAGACCTCCTTGTTCTTTGGATTTACATGCTTCTTCCCAGGCTACCAGGCAGCCACCTCTTCTTTTTATATCCCCTATGTCCCATAAACTGTGTTTTCTATAGATGTCGATTTGCTTGATCACCTCTGGCAGAATTTTTTAGGCTGCATAAATAGAATGTGGGCAAAGCAGAGAAGACTGAATTTACAAGAATTAGTCCGCCATTGTAGGACAGGGGAGTTTACTGATGCCGAGAGTCTCTTCTCCATTCTATTTAGCATGGGGCTGAATTCAACAAGAGTTGGTCTTGTGATTCCAAGTGGTAATCAAGATATGTGAATGGTAAATGTCCAACTTGACATCCCAGGGAGATTACCAGTAACATAATTCTGTCTGCATTCATGTTGATAGGCAGCAAGTTGAATTTGGAATAGTTGACACAGAGGCCAGTATATTCTGAGAAGCTCCGAAGCAAACCTTTAAGGTTTAGTAGGACAGCCTCATCTCAGGAAGGACCAAAAGAGTATCATCAGCATATTGGATAATTGGATAATCCCCTAGAAAGCTGTCACTGATTGGGTGTTTTATATCTCCATTTCTCCAGGCTCTGTTTACTGCACTTTGCAACAGATCTGCAGCTAGAACAAAAAGCAAAGGTGATAAAGTGTCACCTTGTCTTACCCCTCTCTCATTTAAAAGGTTTGCCAGGGACTCCATTTAGGATTACTGAAGAGGTGCCAGAGCAAAGAATGTTTCTAATCCAATTAATCCATCTTTGAAGGAAGCCTTTGTGTAACATGACATCTAGAATGACCTGATGTTCAAGCTGATCAAAAGCCTTCTCAAAATCTAGTTTTAGGATGTCTATTTCTTTTTTTGGAGTCATGGCAAATATGCAGAAAGGCACATACAGCTTGAGGAGAGAAGGTTTGAGTTAAAAGGTTATGGTTCCATATTTGGGTACCCGGCATCCAAAGATCAGCCACAGTCGAAGGGAGAGGGGTTGTGGTTACCGGAAGAGTAAGGTGATTATGAATATCCTCCCACACCGTAGACCATGGTGTGGACCAAATGGAGGAGTCCCCGGCATGTATTTGGTAAATAGCATTGGTGGTATATCAAGGTTGTTTGCTTCGGAGCACAGCCTGCCTAGTTACCTCAAGAGATAACAAGACAAGGGTCGGCCTGTTACAGAGCACGTCCTTAAAAATTCCATGGCTAGATCTGGCAACACTACCTAGCTGGTTTTGCCCAGAAACGAGCTCCTAACCAAAAAAAACTGAAATTCTTTGATGGGATCCATAAGTTACAAAACCTTTTAAACACTTCGACTAACACATGGGGTACGTAGTTAATTCCACAAAATGGTTCCAAAAACATTAGACACTATTCAATAGCTCATGCAAGCCACAAGTTCATTAACATATCATCACGACACCAGCGGACAATCTCTCATCGACACTTTTATTACACACAAACAGAACATAGTACAACGACATAAACACTTGAACGTACTAGTCACTCCAGCAGCGCACAACGACAGTGGTTGACCATCAACATGAATGGTGACAACCCCCTGACTTACTTATTCGTTGAAAACTCATTAAACAGGAGGCCTGAACGAGTAGCTGTTCAGAGCGGATGCACATAGACACCAATAGCATCCAGGAACGACCCGCTGCGCGCGAAGAAGCCCGCGACACCATTGTTGCCCTGCACAGGGACACTGAATGAGGTCCCGGTCTCCTGACCAAAAGGACCATACGTTTTCATGTTGGTGACAAGCTTAATTGACTTTATGGCAGTGACTCCTGCATACACGTCGAACGTTCCAGAAACTTCTTTCACGAACTCAGAGTCCGAGAGCTGGATCTGCGAGTGCGAATAGAATAGTCGGATTAGAGGAGATCTCGATCGCGCTTATTCAATGGGACTTTGGAGATCTGCAAATCCACATCTACGGGGTAGCTGGTGGCTGCCATATATCTGCATTAGAATGTAGGAGCTAGGTAGAAACCAGCTTTGTGAATAAGGCTATATATTAACATACCGTCTTTGGGTTTCCACCAGGACCGCCCCATGGACCTGCAGTGTGCTTCTGACCAGCTTGGTCAACATAAGAAAATGCAATGGAATCAATAACATCACCACTGCTAATGGTGATGCTCTCCAGGCGCTTTGGTGGCTCTGTGATGTCTTGAGCCGACCCTCCGGTTCCACCCCATGGGCCAATCTTTGTGGCAACAATGTTCTGCGCGAATAAATTAAATTAAATGTATTTATATGTTTTATATCTTGTGGTTAATAGTTTTTTTAATCGATGCTATTGGATTTATTCTAGCTGATGGTTACCCTTGATCCCTTGAGTAGTGGGCAGAATCCCTGGATGGTAAGCTCTATAATGTTCCCCTCCCCAGTTCTTTGGTGCACCCTTTTCTTGATGACACCGGTTGCCATAGCAAAGCATCCAGTTCCCCCAACAATAGCCCATTCACCTCCCTCAACTGGTACTCCCATCACCTGAAGTGTGGATTCCTTAAACCTGCACAATTCACGTCATATATATGTTAAGTGATATATACATATATATGTAGTAAGTTGTGTATGTTATGGACAAACTGATTGAGCATATATACCTACGTACCTTTCATCCTCGAACACTAAGCTGAAGGAGTTATGCCAGTCACCGGCATAGATATGCAGTCCTCGGGCACGAGCAATGACTTTAGCGGAAACAGAGAGGCCATCACGTATGACCCAGTTGTTCACCGTCAATGTGCCAATCCCGTCTTTCACTATGATTTGCGACTGGGTTGAGTTGGGGCCAACGTAGGTGTGGTAGAGGTACAGGCCACTGAAGTTGAACTCATTGCCCTGGGTGGTTGCATAGGCACAAGAAGGGGTGAATTGGAGGGTGCTAGGAGTGGCGGCCATGGGAGAACCAATAAGCTAAGGTGCTGGCTGCCACTGATTAGCCCAAGTTTGTGCTGCGTCTACTGATGTGAGAAGCAAAAGGCACGGCACAGCTATTTATAGGGCCAAGGCGAACACTCAGCGTAGCGGATGGAGGCCAAGCTGTTCATCTCCTCTCTTCATTTTCACAAAGGATTCACAAATAAGGCCAGTCCCAACACGTTTTTCATACTAGGAGTTTCACACTGTAAAGTAAAAACTTTAGCATATAGATAGTCACTGACAGGCCCGGGTCTCATTAATGAGGCACAGCTGTCAGTGTCTCGCTGCAGAGAACTCCCTCCGTCAAAATCCTGAAAAGTCGGGCACGTTGACCACCTACGGAGGACTTCAAGCGTCTCCACTTCCATTTAATAATTACCATGATCTCGTTAATCCTCAGCGTCCGTTCGTTTTCCTGTATGTAAATGGTTGAGGCCAGTCTCAATAGTGAGTTTCATTTCGTTGTTTTTCAAGACTGTCATCTCATATAAAATGGGATGAAACTTGAATGAAACCCCTACTCTCAATGGAGAGTTTCATCTTGTGGTTTCATAGGCATTTAATTTCATGACTCAAAGATAGTTGGTATTCGTGGGAGAGTTTTCACCAAGATGAAACTTTTACCTTCTCTCCTCAGAGTTTCATGCAAAAGGTGGACTTTTGCTGAGGTGGTGTCCTATTTAATGTCCATGAAACCCCTATGAAACCCCCATTGAGGCGTCCCGATAAGGTCAGTCTCGAGTTTCATGAACATTTCATGCACATTAAATAGGGTGTCATATCGGCATAACTCACTTTTTGCATTAAACTCTAAAGATAGAGAAGAAAAAAAGTTTCACCATGGTGAAACCTTTGAGGGTTGTTTCGGTGACTTGGAAACTGTATGAAATCTCCATTGAGAATGAGATTGGGTTTCACCGCTAGCGCCGTGACTTGTAAACCGTGTGAAATCCACGTTGAGAAAGAGATTGGGTTTCATTCCGCTAGCACCATGATCTATGAAACCTGTGATCAACTTTGCATTGTAGGAGAGAGGCCCATTTTATATCAAAATTTCATATTGTAGAAACGGGAGGTGAAACTTTGCATGTGAAGTCCCACAATGGCCAACGGACTCACCAAGAGGGCAGCCATGCTTTAATTTAGTCTGGGATACGAGGAGTTTTTTTTTTTTTATTTAGGGGTAACTAGCAAATACTCCCGTGTTATGACGAGAGAAAAAAAACGATCAAACATTCATGGGGTACGAATCGTACGATGATTGAAATGGTACATACACTCTTTGTTCCAATTTATAGGGCCAAGGCCCACACTCAATGTATCGTAGCTGAGAGGCGGATTACTTACCTCTGGTAAGCTGTCGTCTCCTCTCTTCATCTCATAAACAACGACTCGCGCTGATACAGAGTGAAAACCTCAGGATCGGACTTGTTATTTTTTTCATACGCCAGACCCCTGTCTCGGTCTTCAAATAGAAGAAGTTTGTTTGCAATGATGCTCTCTACGATGTTTGGTTGAAATGAGGTAAGAGTACTACTCTCTCTGTTCGAAATTTTGGTCAAAGTTCAAGTCATTTGATTTCGAAAAGGAGAACTGTATTTTTTTTTTTTTTTGGCAGAGAGGGTACAACGGAGGTGCACGATGATATTTTGGAAAGTAAAACATGACGTATAGGACTATCACTATTGAGGTGCCAGGACTCGGATCCATGTCGCCTGGCCCCGGATCCGGCAGCCCCTGCCCCAGATCCGGTGTCTCCGGCCGGCGGCCTCGGGGGTGGCCTGTGGCCGCTGCTGGTCCACGGCAGCCAGCGGCTTCGCCGGAGTGCACGGGGCGCCGGTCCCCTAGTGGATCCGTGCGCCATGGTCGCAGAGCAAGGCGCCCAGAGTGCGGCGGCATTGAGGTGGCGGCCCATGTGGCCCTCTAATCCGCCCGGACGGGTCGCCGCCCATGAAAAACACCCCGGTCGCCCGGTGGCGCTGGGCCTCGCCGCCGCGAGCTTGCCCTCCTCGGGGCCCGGCGCTCGGCTTCGACGGCGGTGGTGCGCACCCCGCGGTCGCTTCTTGCCGCGCCGTCACATCACGCCATGGCTAAGGTAACCCGATGCGGCAAAGATGCGCTCTCTGCAGCGTAGCATGTGCTGCCGTGAAGGTCTACCCTCTGCGCGCTACATGCCATGGAATGGACTCCTTGCTGTTCCTTGTCGATCTGGTAGTGGTGGGACGGCCATGGAATGGACTCCTTGCTATTCCTTGTCAATCTGGTAGTGGTGGGACGGCCAACCATGGTGTTGCCTAGTTGGTCTAGAATTTGGGCGAAAGCTCTATCGGTTTTGTCGGTCCGGCGGCGATGGCGTGGCGGGCGTCATGACCCTCCTTGGAGCGTCGTCGAAGATTCTGCCCTTGCTATTTGCTCGGCATAGCAGCCCTAGTGGAAACACCTTCTGTTCCGCCCTCTGACGTTGGCATCCGTGGATGTCACTTCCTTGTTGAAGGCGTCGTTACTTGCATCCATCTTTGTCCTTACTCGCCACGCCGAGCACCGTTATCCTCTCCACATCCCTCATAGCTCTACCTTTCTTGGTGTGTTTGGGTGAGACTGGCCTGCGCTGTTGGTTGGTCGTTGTCGACGTTCCGACGAGTGTCCTCCTCTAAGCGCCCTGTTCCGTCGGCACTCTCCTTGATGGTGCCGAATATCAAATGTCGGGTGGAGTTTCCACGCCGCTGCCATTCATTCCCAAGGTTTCCTTCCCGTGGGCGGCGTTAGATGGTGGTACGTGGGCTCGGATGTTTGGAGGATGTCCCCATCAGCTTGAAGGGAGGTCGCCGTGTCCGCGATCTAGGCGGCGTGCTCCTCACCGCTCTTTGTCCCCATTTCACCGTGGGCCATCAAAGGGAGGGTGACAGTGGAGCGGGGTGTAGCTACGAGGTGCGGTGCAAGGCACAAGGGCCATGGTGATACCGGGCAGTATGTTGTTCGGCGGTGGCGCAAATCGACGACGGTTGGCGATTTTCGGCTTAGTCTAGGATCACCCTGTTGTTTTGTTACGTGATGTTGTTTTGTTACGTGATGTTGTAATCTCGCCCCTCCTTCTTGTATCTCTTTTGGCCATGACCCTTGTATTAAAACTGTTTGAGTGCATGACACCGTCCCATCACCGCGTCAGGAATCAATGGAAAATTATTCGGTGGGGTCTCTCAACCCCCCGGTGTTTTGCAAAAAAAAAAAAACTATTGACTTTGATATTATTATTAGGTACAAAGATCCATGAAAAAAACCACGGGCTATAGAATTTAGCGGGAGGTTAGCCAAAAATGCTATTAGCGCTTATTTGGCATTGTGACATTTTCTTCTAGCAGCTATTAGCGCTATTTTTTTCATGGGTGCGGATATAAATTTTAATTAAAGATATAAGTTTGATTAAAACAAAGGACACCAGCCCTGCCCACCCCCCCCGCATTGTTCGGTGTGATAACAGGTCCCTCCCTCGGAGACAAATATGTACCATGCATATACAATTCATATATACTTTTGTACTTTTTATGCGATATACAATTTTATAACATATACAATTTTGTACCATATACAACCAGTGGAGCGACTAGGACGACATATATTTGAATGTGTTTGTCTTCCATACGTGTATTCTATGTTTTGTATGTGTTTTAATTTGACAAAATTCAGTTTGAAATTAAAATTCAAATTCAAAACAGAATTTGAAAAGGTTTTTTCTTAAATCTAGAAATAATTAACGGCGGCGGGCGTGATGAGCAACAACCGCCTCGGTTAAACGATAATCGAGGCGGTTGCCTTTAAAAACTGCCTCGATTAAAAGATTAACCGAAGGCGCCGCCTTATCCTATCCACCAGGGGTTAATAGATTAACCATGACGCGGTTAAGGCCACGATTAACCGTGACTTAACAATGCAATATCTAAGTCTCATATACCAATGCAACTTTGGATAAAGGCTAACTGACACGTGGAAACTAAGACATGATGACAACTAACCCCTTGTTCACCTTAATAAAATATTTAAACTGTATATTGTTATGAATCCTTAAAGCAAGTCACGGGACTTTGTCACTGTGAGAGCAGCTTTGAAGCCATGTGACTCACATTGCCTGTGCCCATAGTGGAGTCTGATCACACGGTCCTTGAGCACGCTGTCGTGTCACCTCACACTCTCTAGTGTCAATGTGAGAACAGCTTTTTTGAGTCATGCAAATGGATGTGCCCAAATTAAAGTGGGGTCTGATCACACGGTCCTAGACCACGCTGTCGTGTCGCCTCACACTCTCTGAGTCTCTCCGAAAGTGTTTTGTAGGCTACGACACCTTGGGTTAGCCCCATATCCATCAGCAATTATTGAGAGCCTACCTCGTCCGTACGTTCACGGGTTG
>JADLZK010003475.1:0-90814 GCA_015847255.1 Hyparrhenia diplandra
ACTCAAACCAAAGAGAAGTTTCCAATCCGCTATAGAATCCAAACCTAGAGTTTTTTTCGTGGTTGTGGAATCAAATGCCTCACCCTAGGGCCTAAATTTGAAGAAGTGGACCATTGGAGAGTTTTTCTAAGAATCACTTGTCATAGGCCTCAAAGTAGCACTTGTTTAGAGTGAAATCTTGGAATTCCAAAAGAAAACACTGTAATGGAGCCTCACGTTATCCGAAACAAGAAGGGAACGACACTAAAGCTACATAGGAAGTTAGGGTGGATAGGTTAGATGATGGTAGGATCAATTAAGTTTCGCCCCCAACCGTTAATATATGTTTCAGATGTGACATAGGGATTTGTTGGCAATGATTTCGGTGCAAACTCAAAACCAAAGAGAAGTTTCCAATCCGGCTATAAAATCGAGCTTGTCACACCCCAAATTTTGCCTCTTTTTAAAAAATAGAGTTTTAAATGACTTAATTTTGAATTTTGTGCTCATGAAACATAGGAAATAAATAATTTTCATGAAATTAAAATCTATCATAAGGCTAGATCCATGTTTGTGCACTCATCTTTGTTGCATAGTTTTTGTTGTAATGACGGTTTTGTTAAAATCTTGTAAAAGGGTTTCAAATCCAATTTGAAAAGCTTTTGAAAAAAAAAGGATCAAATAAAAAAGAAAAGCCTTTTCTTCTCTCCCTCCTTTACCTTGTGTTTTTGGCCTTAACGATTCGCGTAAAGCGGCCAAAGAAGAATTTTTAGCGCAGCGCGGCGGCTTGGACCGGCACCCGGCAAGCCGCCCGCCGGCGGTTTCGGCCTGCGGCACCGATCGCGGCCAGCTAGGAGCAACAAAGCGGCGGCCAGCCAGCCCGAGCCCGCCGCCGCCGCCGCACGCGCGCGCGTCACGCCGTCCGTGTCCCCGCCGCGGACCGCCGGGCCCCCCGCCTCCGGGACCACGGCTCTGAGGGGTCATCCCCACCTAAGCCGGAGTGTGACTTCGCGCGCCGCCCGTGTGTCGACCCGCCGCAGCGTCCCAGGATGCTGTCCGGACCATAAAGGGCTAGCCCTAGGGCCGCGCCTCCCCGATCCCTAGCACCAGAAGCCGACGCCACCCGGCCGCCCGTGACTCTAACCAGCAATCCGCCGCCACCTCGAGGCGAAGTCGCCCGCGTCGATCTCCCCTCCCAAGACGCCCATCGTCGGCATCACCGCCACAAGATCCGCCTTGGTGAGAACACGCTGGTACTGTCCCTATCCCGCTCTAACATGCGGAACCACCCGCCATTTGCCGCCCGCCCCGCCGCGACAGATCCGCTCTTTGCCGCCGCGGCGCTGGTCACCACCAACGGCCACCGTCGCGGTCGAACCCCGTGAGATGAGTCCGCGAGGTCGCGCGCCACGCCCCCATGCCCCTCACTTCGCCGAACCAGCCACGGAGCGCCGTTCCGCCAACTCCGCGACTCGCCGCCCCGCCGCCAATCGCGATAGGACGCCGCCCCCGGGCGACGAAGCGCCGCCGACACGTTCTCGCCCGTCAGATCCCGATCCGGCGGCCCAGTCGATCTAGGATGCCGGTCAACGCCGGTCAACATGTCGATCACCGGCCGACGCTGCGTCGCCATGCGTGCGCCCACGCCTTGGCGCCATGTCTGCCAACGGCAGGCGCCGACCGCCGTCCGGCGCGGTCAACAAACCGGTCACCCGGCCTTTTTACAGTAAAGCCCCTGCGATTTTGGGTTTTCACAGAAAGGTCCACCGCAGTTCAAACTTAATTAGAGAACAGCCCGCCCCGTCATTTTCACGAGTTAGCCCTCGATGGCTATAGTTAATCGCGTCTAGCCCCCGGTTTCCCGGAGATATGCCCCTAGAACCCCGTTTTGGCCATAACTTGCTCATTTTAAATCCGTTTTGATCCGTTCAAGTTGCGTTAGGTTCATAACGATGTAAACTTCGTGTTAGCATAGATGTTAACCGTGTTTTGAACTTTTCAAATTCAAAGTTTGATAAAGTTTGATTTAATTTGTTTTATAAAGGAAATCTTGTTTAATTCATAACTTTCACGTTCTAGCTCCGATTTTCGTGATCTTCACGTCTGTGTGATCGTAGTGAGACGTAGATTTGTTTTATCAACTTTTTATCTTGTTTTCATACTATTGGTGTAATGTTCTAATATAGTTCTTTTGTTGCTTCGTGTATGATTTCTCGGATGCTTGTGTGGTGCTTTGTGACGATGTCCAGTCGGTGAGTTTCACGTTGGTGGCCTAGAAGAAGAAGTTGGTGATCAAGTAGACAGTGACCAGTTCGTGGAAGATCAGAATTCTTTGAAGATCAGGATCCTCAGGAGTTCTTTGAATAGTTGAATAAGAAGAAGAATATCAGTTTAAGGCAAGTATAGCATGGGACTATCCTTGTTACCTATACACTTTATAATCACAATTCATAAGCATGTGTCCACCTTGACAAACTTAGAGATTATAACATAGTTATTGTTATCTTGTACCTTGTTGCCTATGGGGATGACTGCATATGGGTAGTATGTTGCTAGTGCTCAACTTTATATAAACATGATGTAATGATGACTATGATATAACAATGAATTGTATGAGATGATGTTTACCAACCTGGACCATAGGGCAAGAGCTCATGCTTTTACATGATGCACTTGGCTCTCCATAAGGACTTATCCTTTGGCAAAAATTTGGGACTTACTGATGCAATTTGTGGGGGCTATATGGCTCGGCTTTAGTCGGTCAAAGGACCTTCTCTATCTTGTTGAGGTTCCCGAAAGGTGCAAGAGGGGCTACAATTGGTTTGATCCTGGCCCGCCAAGGGAGGCGCATCTTGGTTTATTGGTATTTTGTTAGTCACACCTTGGAGGGAGGATCCTACGAGTCCATAAAGGGAATCCTTAGCGGCCTTAACAGTTTAGAAAATCCTTTGAAAGGCTTCATAGTGGTTTCTTGTGTTTGGGCCTAATTAACCCATGCATTTGGAAAGCACGACTCACGGTGAAAGTGTACACCTACGCACGCAGTATAAACTATTATAACAGCCGTGCTCACGGTCACGAGCGGCCGAGGAAAACTCAAGGAATAGTGATCAATGGATGTTGAGATTGAGATGAGGTTGAGACATGGATTTAAGTTGATGGTGACTACGGTGATGATGCTTCGGCGATGACGATGGAGACTTGATGACAGATGTTGCTTTTAATTATGATATGGGAATTTTTGGGGCTTAAGCACAACTTCTTGCTTAATTAATGATAAAATTTGACCAACTAAAATGCTTATCGTAGTTAAACTAGTGTCTAACCTTTTTGAGCCTCATAACCCCATGTTATATTTCCGAAGTTCGACATTGACTCACCCTTGCAATTTCCCACCCAAACCAGGACGATGTTGCAAGATTGCTAGAGTTTTGAAGAAGTCAGGCTTGTGATCAACCAGTCAGTTTGTCCCTGTGGTATGGAGGCTTCATCCCAAGATCAGAGAGTCTTTCCGTTGTTTGCGCTTTGAGGTTATCTTCTTGTATTAAGTTTGTTATATATTAAGCATTATGTTTTGATATTTCCTTTAATTGTGACTATATGTGAGATTTGACTTCCTGGGCTCACATATAGTGTGTATCTGGTTTTGTTCTTAAAACCGGGTATGACAATTGGTGTCAAAGCAATCTTGACTGTAGGGACGCAAGCCTAGGTAGAAATTGGTCATCTTAAGGTTTTAATTGCTTCAACACCCTTGTTCAATAAACCTTGGTATTTTTCTTAGTACTTTATCTCCATCCTTGATGTTTATCTCCTCCTTGGTTCTTGTTTTAATAAACTTTGTTCCCATCTCTACTCCTTTCTTTGACATGCTATTAGAGTCTTCTCTTATCACCTTCTTTGCGTCATCCGGAGAAGAGCTTTAGGATCTTTTCCCTTAATATGAAGAGAACGATAGATCCGAAAGTTGAGTCAATGTTTGAGTTGTGCACTTCTATTGCTTGTTGAGTTGTCATAATGCTTTTGTTTGTTTTGAATCTTTGAATGATTGCAATGATGTTGTAGATTCTTTCTACAAGTGTCATTTAGATGTTCTAATAAGGCATAAGGATTAATGAATAGATAGTTGGGGTGGTTTTTCCTGTCTCTGTAATGTGTTCTTTATCTAAGCAAAGGTGGTTATCAATCTATGTCTTCAAACCTAGATGTCCAAAGATCAAGAAGCTTTTATGGATGAAAGTAGACTTCTATATCTTTCATATGTCCTTGGAATTTTGATGCAAGTGAGTTTCTCTTTGATATCAGAAGGTCATTATGATAGATAACTCACATATGAGATCATTCTTGCTACCATTTTGTGCCCCTAGTTGATCTTTTCTTAAGGGGGTAGCCAAGATAAAGATGTTTGTTATCTCTATGTTTGGATCTTCCCTTGTCTCTCATCCAATGATGTCTCCTCATGAAGTTGCATTTAAGAATGCTAAGAGTGACTGATTCCAAATGCACTCATATTGAAAACATATGGTTGCCACCAGAAGAAGTGCTTCGCAAGGAGACCGAAAAGGATGCTACCACTTCCAATCAACCACCAACAACAAATACTTCAACAATAGAGCAAGCTTTGGCGACACGGACTTCAATTATTTGCAAACTCTTGTTCAACATGTGATGAACAACCAACAGCAAGCACCAACTATTAGCAAGCGTGGTGAATTTATGATGGGACACCCACCGACATTCTCTCATGCAAGTGACCCACTAGAAGCAGATGATTGGCTTAGAGTTATGGAGCGACATCTTGACATAGCTGAGTGTGATGACCATCAAAAGGTGCTCTATACTTCTGGACAACTTCAAGGAGTAGCTGAGGACTGGTGGGAATCTTTCAAGTATGGACGTTCTAATGATGAAGGGCAGATCACTTGGTAGGAGTTCAGAGAGAATTTTCGGTGTTATCACATTCTATTTGGTTTGATAGAGCTTAAGCGGGAGGAATTCGCAACTGATGCAAGATTCTATGTCAAAGTGTGTGATATCGCGGACCGGTTTACTCGGTTGTCACGATATGCTCCCCGAAGAGAGGTTGATAGTGATGCTAAGAAGCAAAGGCAGTTCTTGAAAGGACTAAATGATGAGTTGCAACTACAAATGGTGACATGTGAATATGCTGATTTCCAAACATTGGTGGACAAGGCAATTATAGTTGAGAAGAAACGTCGAGAGATAGAAGAGAAGAAGAAGAGGTGGAAAATGCAACACCAATCTGCAAGTAATGACACCCCTCGCCCTCATTTTGGTACACAACTGGAGTATCAGTATCACCCCACAGATGTTTCTGGAAGTGCAAACCAATATCAGTATCAACAACCCAATGATGAAGTGCAACATTTCAACTCTCAAGAGTCATGTCTACCACTACCTTCTATCCCCTTGATGAAGAATGATACTCCTATTAGTGAGAAAGGTTATGATGGTGGTAAGAAAGGACAGTATGATAGTAACTGTCATGGAAAGTTAGTTGAGAGTAATCAAATCCAGACCCAACCCCAACAGGAGCCAGAGCAAGATGTCCAGAATAAGAAGGTGCAAGGAAACAAATTAAAGCGAAAGTACATTCCTGGCATACTGAATAATGTGGGTATGGTTAATGTTCGTGGAGCTAAGGAGGTCGTGTGTGGTATAATTCCTGTAAACTCAAGTAACGCCTTTGTGATGTTTGACCCCAGTGCTTCACATTCATTTATCTCTAGTGAATTTGTGAAAGATAAGAAGATACTTATGCTTCCAATAAGGAAACCTATAATAGTCAACACACCAGAGGGAGAAAAGAAAGCAAACTACATATGTCCAAAAGTTAGTCTTGACATAAATGGGGTGAAATTTGAGGTAAACCTTACTGTATTAGAAATGGTGAGCATTGATGTTATCCTTGGAATGGGATGGATGTATGCTCGCAAAGGAGTGATTAACTATGCTCAGCGTTCAGTACTTCTTACCACACCATCAAAAGAAAGAATTGAGTTTGTGGGTTTTCAACTTGAGTCGGATGAATGTGAGAATGATTCATCTCAAGGTGTGAACACAGAGGACACTAAAGAGGATGGTGGCATTTCATCTGTCAATGGAGAGTAGCAAATACTTTTGAGGATTATTCAGTGGAGTAAACCAAATAGAAGCCATGTGAGAAGACAAGGAGTATCAGACCAAGTTTTACCATCTCCTCAAGTTGTATTGCAATAAGAGTATCTATCTAGAATAATGAGCTCTTTTCGATTGGAATCTTTTGTGCACAAGTTGTAATCTTGAGGCATGAGTTGTTTCATAAGATTGGGTTAAGTTCGGAAGTTGGAATGTGTTATCAAGATCTTTTTCATGTTTCTCTCCTATGATTCGAAAGTCTCTTTTGAATCTCGGGACGAGATTCATCTTAAGGGGTAGAATTGTCACACCCCAAATTTTGCCTCTTTTAAAAAATAGAGCAAAATGACTTAATTTTGAATTTTTGTGCTCATGAAACATAGGGAAATAAATAATTTTCATGAAATTAAAATCTATCATAAGGCTAGATACATGTTTGTGCACTCATCTTTGTTACATAGTTTTTGTTGTAATGACTGGTTTTTGTTAAATCTTGAAAAGGGTTTCAAATCAATTTGAAAAGCTTTTGAAAAGAGGTTCAAATAAAAAGAAAAGCCTTTTCTTCTCTCCCTCCTTTACCTTGTGTTTTTTGGCCTAGCGATTGCAAAGAGCCCAGCAGTATTTTGCTAGCGCAGCGCTTGTGTAGCTTGGACCGGGCGTGCCCGGCAAGTCCGCCGGCCGGCGCTTTTGCCTGCGGCACCACTCACGCGCAGCCCCGGCTAGGAGCAGCAAAGCAGCGCCCAGCAGAGCCGAGCCCGCCGCCGCGCCCGCACGCCAAGAAGCGCGCACGCCCGTTCAGCGTCCCGCGCGCTGACCGCCGGGCCCCGCCTCCGGGGACCCATAGCTACTGAGGGTCATCCCCCCCACTGGCCGAGTGCGACTTCGCCGCGCGCCGCCCGTGCGTCGACCCGCGCACGCTACCAGGATGCTCGTCGGACTATAAAGGGCTAGCCCCTAGGCGCCGCGCCTCCCTTCGATCCCTAGCACCGGGAGCCGACGCCACCCGAGTCGCCCGTGACTCTAACCTGGCAATCCGCCGCCACCTCACCAAGGGCGGTCGCGTCGATCTCCCACTCCGGCACGCCTCCATCGTCGACATCACCGCCACAAGATCCGCCTTGAGGTGAGGAACACGCCGGGTGTCCACATCCCGCTCTGCCGTGTGGAACCACCTCGCCGCCGCCGCCGCCCGCGACGGATCCGCCTTCCGGGTCTTGCTGCCGCCAACGGCCACCGTCCGCATGATCGAGAACCCGAGAGATGAGTCCACGCAGGCGCGCTGCGTCCCCATGCCCTCGCCGCCCGAACCAAGCCCGGAGCGCCGTGCCGGCCAACTCCAGCGACTCCGTCGCCGTCGCCACAGAGCCGCCGCCGCCGACCTTAACGCCGTCGACGCGTTCCTGCCCGTCAGATCCCGATCCGACGGCCCAGGTCAGATCTAGGATGCCGGTCAACGCCGGGTCAACATGTCCAGTCACCCGCTGACGCGTCCGCCATGCGTGCGCCACACGACGCCATGTCATCCCACTTGGCGGCGACCGAAGTCGGCTAGATCAACAAACCGGTCACCCCTGGCCTTTTTACAGTAAAGCCCCTGTGGTTTTGGGTTTTCACAGAAAGGTCCACCGTAGTTCAAACTTAATTAGAGAACAGCCCCTGCCCTGCCTGTTTTCACGAAGTTAGCCCTCGGTGGCTATAGTTAATCACGCCTAGCCCCCGGTTTCCTTCAGATATGCCCCTAGAACCCCGTTTTGGCCATAACTTGCTCATTTTAAACCGTTTTTGATCCGTTCAAGTTCCGTTAGGTTCATAACGACGTAAAACTTCGCGTTAGCATAGATGTTAACCGTGTTTTGAACTTTTCAAATTCAAAGTTTGATAAAGTTTGATTTAATTTGTTTTATAAAGGAAATCTTGTTTAATTCATAACTTTCACGTTCTAGCTCGATTTTTTGTGATCTTCACGTCTGTGTGATCGTAGTGAGACGTAGATTTGTTTTATCAACTTTTTATCTTGTTTTCATACTGTTGGTGTAATGTTCTAATATAGTTCTTTTGTTGCTTCGTGTATGATTTCTCGGATGCTTGTGTGGTGCTTTGTGATGATGTCGGTCGGTGAGTTTCACGTTGGTGGCCTAGAAGAAGAAGTTGGTGATCAAGTAGACAAGTGACCAGTTTGTGGAAGATCAAAAAATTCTTTGAAGATCGGGATCCTCGGGAGTTCTTTGAATAGTTGAATAAGAAGAAGAATATCAGTTTTAAGGCAAGTATAGCATGGGACTATCCTTGTTACCTATACACTTTATAATCACAATTCATATGCATGTGTCCACCTTGACAAACTTAGAGATTATAACAGAGTTATTGTTATCTTGTACCTTGTTGCCTATGGGGATGACTGCATATGGGTAGTATATTGCTAGTGCTCAGCTTTATATAAACATGATTGTTGGTGTAGCCCCGGAGCAGGCTACCCCCTGGTAGGACGAATCACTCAACTGGACTAGTTCAACATTCGAAGGTGTATACAAATCTGGAATACTCTTTCCATTAATTTTGTCCCTTCTTACAAGGCCCCCTTGGGGGTCTATTTATAGTCCGTAGACTAATACAATTCCGATTTTGCCCTCCTACTAACCCTAGGTCCTAGCGTCTCTCACCGGCGGCTAGGGGTAGAACTGCATTACTTTCGGTCTCACGATCACACCCATCCTCCTTGGGTCGCTTAGCACTGGACCTCGGGCACCTGCAAGACAAAACAAAAAGATACCAGGCTTCAGACCCTTCCGGCGACACGGCCGAAAGCGGCCGCTTTCGTCCACCCGGGCCGAAGCCCAGCGAACCCGTCCTGGAGCTCCCCTTAGGACTAATACCTCGACATTCGGCATATCTCGCCGAATGCCCAAGCATTCGCCTCTTGCATCCTCCAAGGCGACTTGCCCGGGATGGAAGCCTATCCTTCCGGTGATCTTGGCGAAAGTTATCACTTTCGCGTGATTCTCTGGATTGACTTAGCTTTGGATGGAAGCTTAGCATCTCGGCGATCTCGGCCGAAAGCCATCGCTTTCATCCGTCGTACTCTCGATTGACTTAGGCTGGACGGAAGCCTAGCATCTTGGCGATGTTGGCCGAAGGCCACGGCCTTTCGTCGTCGTCACATCTCGCTTGACTCAGGCCTAACGAAAAGCTCGGCGTTTCGGCAAGCTCAACCGAATGTAAACACCTCCGTCCGCCGTGATCTCTGGCGTGACTTCACCGAGGCGGAGGTTCCAACATTTGGTGTGGATAACCGAATGCCAGTGCTTTCGTCCTGAGAGTCTGCGAGTGGCCACGCCGGGCCGAATGTCCTGGCTTTTGTCTATTCGCCGCTGCCTCTTGCTCTCAGTCTCCAGTTCTTTGGGCTGACCGCCGGGGGGTGGGCAGGTTTCGTTCTCCCCCAACAAGTAGCCCCTCGAGACCAAGGGTAAGTTTCTTTCGTCCTTTCCTTGGTTTTGACCTCTCGGCCCACAAGAAACCCCCTCAAAGCCGAAAGCCTGATTGTTGCTTTTTATCCGGGTCAAGTGTTTTTTTTTGAAGTCGAAACGACGCCTGGGTTTGTGTGCTCCGAGACAGCGGATGGGACGCCGCCTCGAGCCACGAGCCGTCTTTGTCTATTTAAGGGAGCAGGGCCGGGGCGGTGAACTCTCCCCGGCTCACTTGCTCCCCTGCGCTCCTGACCTCCCTGTGCTCCTGAGCTCCTCGGCTTTCGGTGATCTCGGCTTTCGGATCTTGAGGACTTTCGACAAACCGGCTCCGCCTTTCCACGTAAGTCTCTTTCGTCTCTACCTTTCCCATTTGGTTGAGTTGGGTGCTCCCTTTTATTTTAGGGTTTCGTGGTTTTTATTTTTGCATTCTAGGTTTCGTTGATTCGATAGAATGTCGGGTTCGGCTTCCTCGGGGGTCCGGCTCTCCGTCAAAGAGCTCCGGATCTTCCAAGAGTTCGCCAAAGTTCGGATTCGGCTCTTGTGATGTGATCAATGCTCGCCCGCTTGAGCATCAATCCTCACTTGTTCTCCGTGATCGATGAGGGCAGTTCTGAATCGGAAGGGCCCATGAGCTCCCAAGTTGTAGATGAGACAGGAGATGTCAACATCGAAGGGTCTCCTATTGGGGGTCATGTTTTGGCAGAATCAGAGCCGGATCTTTCGGTACAGGAAGAACCCGAAGCTTCTTTTGGGGCCCCTGAGGAATCTGAGGACGAAAGCTACTCCATGGCCGAAGGTTCCGGGGAGAATCCGGGGCCTTCGGCTCGGCGTGAGATTTACTAGGCCGGACCTTCACGTGTTACCGAGGAGGTTTTGAATGATTACGCACGGAAAGGGTTCATGGACTATCGACACGGCGTCTTGTCGGGCCCCAACCGGTGAGAGAGTACCAAATCCCAGGCGCGGAGAAGCACTTGTCTTCAAGGATTATTTCAAAGGCGGCTTTTGCCCGCCATGTGAAGACACGTTCATTGGCGTGTCTTGGATCGATTCGATCGCAACTTCATCACCCGACGCGAATGCTTTTACACGACTTGGGACATTCGTGCGGGCCATGAAAATGATGGGAGCACCTTTGTGCATCGATACATTCGCGTGCAGTACTATGCTCTTCACAAGAAACCTAAGAAGGTTCGGGATGTGAGAACCAAGGAGCATTGCCATGTGCAATTTGGAGCATACACCTTCATCCCGAAAGGGGTCCTTCAGATCGCTCCCGCCTTCGTAACAAGTGGACTAGGTGGACCCAGTTCTGGTTCTACGCTCGGGTCAGTGCCAAGAGTGAACACGAATCCTCCACTTCCGGCCCGCCGATGAATAGCGTTCTTGAGAGCCGAATGGTCCTTCTGCGCGCAAAGTGCCACGCGTCTTTCTTCGAACATCTTTGAAGGGGACGCCAAAGCCACTATGGCGTTTCTTGCAACTCTGGAAAGGCAAAGTACTTGGGATTTGGTCGAGGAGTGGATTGCCATGGGGGTTCGGCCCTTAAGCTCTATTTGTTGGATTCGTCATTGATCCTCCAAATTATGGATATGAGGCGAATGTCATTCAAGCAAATTGTTCCGCCTCGTTTTCATTCGAAGAAGACATTTTTGGAGTTTATGGTGGATGAAATGGATGCCATCCTGGGGGCCGTTGGCAAACGTGAATACGATCTATCTCGGGGAGATTATCGGCGAAAGCCCGAATCAACCGGGTTCTTGATGCGATGAAGGTGCCTCACCCCCACCGGCTGAGTCCGGCCAAGGCTAGGGCGGAAAAGGCGGCCCGAAAGGCATCTTTCGGAGGGAAAGCTGTTGCCCAAGATTCGGCCCCCTTGAGCGAGCCAAGAGACGTAGACGTCTCATCAATGAAGGCCAAAGGAGCCTAAGGATATCGAGGTAGGTCGGGACTTGTCCAGATTCCTCGGCCTGCGTAGTCGAAAGGTCACTTTCGGCCGCACTCGCATGTTTGGCATTGTTACTTCGGCCTCGGTATATTGCCTCGTCTTCTCTAGGATTTTTAGTATAAGTTTCTATGATTCATTTTGTTGGCTTTCGTCTCTACTTTTGATGTTAGCTTGCTGCGTCATTTGCCGACACTCATTCGTGCTTCGTGCGAGGTCATCTCAAGTGATTACGAGGAGATGGCCGGCAAGGCTGTGAAGGATCCCCTCGCCACTCTGAGGGATGTTGGGAATTTGACCTCTTCGGGTCCGATGCTTGTGACAGTGAAGCGTCCTCGTGATGCTGCAGCTACGAATGCTATGAATTCAAAGAAGCAAAAGATCGTCAAGGAGCCCGCGGCCTCGGCCGGAGCCCTTCCTTCGTCCTCGACGCCGAAAGCTGCCGGGTAAGTCTCGGTTCTACCGGGGAGTTCGTCAAAACTTCCGGCATCTTCAAAGATCGCCTCTTCGGCCGCGGAGCTCTCTCTTGGGAGCACCTCTAGTGACTTTAGAGAACCCGTTGTGTACTCCGGGTTTAGCTCTCCCGAAGAGATGAGCCCGCAAAGAGAGAAGACTTACAAGCTTGCTCGTGGTCTAGGGGTACATTCGGACGCTCGAGTGGTGGCGGGGGTGGATCCGCGCACTTTGCCCCTTCTTTCTATGGAGGGGGCAGTTAAATTCGGCACGGATTGTTCGACCTCCTTCACAGCTCCTCAAACCGAGAAGGAGCTGCTGAAGACGGAGCCCCAGCTGCTCCTCGACGCCCTCAACTTCTACGCCACAGGGGTAAGTTTCGGTTTCGCCCTTTGATTTGTAAATTGGAAGCTTCATATTTAATGCTAACTTATAGTTTGCTGTTTTCTTTCTTGGTAGTCCATGCTTGTTGCACGGACCCTGGAGAAAAAATTTCACGGCCAGGGCAGCAAAGCCCTTGAAGCCGAAAAGGCCAAAGTGGAGAAGTTGGCAAAGGAGCTGAAGACGGCCGGCTCTCTGAAAGGGAAGGCCGAAACTAGGGCCGAAAAGGCCGAAAAGAAGTGTTCAGAGCTCGAGCAGCAGCTGAAGGACCTGGAGGCCGAGCTTGAGGCCGAAAGGAGGAACTCCGGTCCTTTCTCATGCCATGGAGCATGAGACGAAGGTGGGGTTTCAGCCCTTCAAAGGTTGCCGGCTTCGTTCGGGCGACGCAGGTCGTTCCGCCATCGGGGCTCGGCCATAAGGAGAGGCTCACCTGGCTTGTGCGGGAGCTTCGGGGCTGTATGATCGGGTGGATACCGGAAGAGGCTATGCCTTTCCGGAGACCCTCCGAGCTTTCGGCTCTGCCCTGCATGAGCTGGGGTGCTCCCACATGGAGGCCGTGGAACCCAAGGAGGATCTGGCCGCCTACTGGAAGACTCCTACCGAAGTGCTCCCGGTGGCTGCCCGGTTCTATGAGGAGTTCTGGCAGAAGGGCGGGAAAGACCTAGCTCTGTTCCGCGCGGCCGAATCGAGGGCTTCGGTCAGTTTTGATCTTTATCCTTTGTTTAGTTCTTTTTCCTGGGTTTCGACCCATGATGATTTTTATTGACAAATCGTCTTGCTCTATTTTTCCAGAGCCCTAAAGAAAAAGAGGAGATTCGTGCCAAGGTGCATGCCTTCGTGCGAGAGCGGGATGGCCAGGCCTCTCAGGACGAAGCCGGCAGCCCTTCTGTGGACGGAAGCCCTCCGGAGCCAGCTAGTGCCGAAACCGACGGCACTAGGGTAGAAAATGTTTAAGGAATTTCTGATTCGGCCGTGTTGGCCTAAGAATTTGTAATGATACATGGTTAAACTATTGTTGAATCTTTTGGCAGGTTCCCGTGGAGGGGACCTTTGATTTTATGGACGAGGCTCCTTTGAAAGTTGAGCGTGATGGTTTCGGTGTGAGTGGTGCTTGCCGGGGCGGCTTTCAGGGGAGAGATTCCCGAACGAATGGACGATTTCTTTTTATCGCGCCGACAAAAGATTGCCCGCAATGGTCAATCAATTTTAGATTTTTGGAGACTTCATTCCTTCGGAGAGACAAAGGAATTTAGTCCGTGGAGTCTTTGTTAGAGCCAAAACCGAGCCGAGAGGATGGCGATCCCCTTCCGGCTCCTAGGTATCGATATTGTAAAGTTAGGAACCTTGTAACATTCCATGTGTGAAGTCATCAAGTGTTTCGTATTCGGAAACACTTTCGCCCTTTACAAGAAACCCCTTCCCCCCTTTTAATGAGGGACAAAGAACACGAAAGCGTGCGGAACCGGTGATACTTTAGCCGAAAAATAAAATTAAAATCCCGTAAGATTCGGCTCTTTGGTTTAGGCAATGTTCCGCTTATTGAACTTAGACTAGCCATGTACATGATTTGTTTGCTTTCGGTTTAGATCGTTTCGTTTTCTTGAAAACAGTTATCTTTTACAAGAAACCCCCTCCCCCTTTTGCAAGGAAACGAAAGTCGTGCGCTTTTGCCGAAAGTGATTTTATCTTTAACTGAGTCTTTATACATGTCGCGTGTTGCGAATGTGGACTGGTCTACCTCGTGGCCGAATGCTACCTTCTTGAACATTCGGCCATCTCGGGACTACATCTTTTTGTTTTCCCCTAGCTAGCCAATATATGTGGTTGTGCTTGACATTGTTACGTGGCCAGGCTTGTACGAATGAGTGATGTTTCGTCCTTTGTTTGCCGACCTTCTTATACACTCCGAAAGCAGATTCGACCTTGCGCTTACCATGCAACCGAGGATGGGTTCGTGCAATGGAGAATCTTTGTCTCGGCTTTACCGAGCATTCGGCCTTCATTTTTCGGCGTTCGGCGGGTTGTTGTTGTTTTTTTGAAACCCGGATATTGTCGGCCAGCATGGGTAATCCTTGGTAGGCCCGAGTTGGTTGATGAGCTTCTCTGTGACTTTTTCAAGGCTTGAGTGGAAGACCCCCACATGGTGAGGCTATCCTTCATCGTACTAGATTCGACCCTTTCCCCCGTATATGGCCGATCTTCGCCACTTCCTTCGACTCCTCTCAATCCTAATGAGCCGAAGCTGCGGGAGGGGTTGTGATCCCTCTTGCTTCTCATTTTTGGTGGCTCTTGAAAGGTTGTCTTTGCAGCTTGTAGCTATTTTCGAGGATTTTGTGACCCTTGGGTCTTCTTTTATAGTGGTCTTATGTGTCCTTTTCCGGATCCGGGCCTTTATTGTCTTTGATTTGCCCAAGGAGATATCGTGTGATGCATACTGGTGTTCAACCTTTATTGATTGCACACACCTACTTTTTGTCCTTTCCAGACTTGGGTGGCTATCTGCCTTAATTTATTCTTTAATGCATTGGCTGCATTTTGCTAGCCAGGTTGCCTTTTGCGTTTTTTTTTGAATGTTGGGCTTAAACCGATTTTTTTCGTCGGTTTTGGGTTGGTTTAGGCTTTTTGCCTTCAGCTATATGTTTCTTGGGATTGTCACTTTTCGACTTCCTCGACCTTCAGTCCTTCGACCTTGGTCTTTCGGCTTCTTATGCCTCTGTTTTTGATCTTTTCAAAGATATACTTTTTCCGGATACGTGATGTGCCGAATGTATCAAGAGTGATGAAGTCACTTCTTGTTTTCGGCTGTCTTTCGTCACCGCTCTTATGCTTGGGGAAAATGAAACCTTTATAAGGGGCTCACGGTCGAATGTTTCTGGGTTGCCTCATTAAAAAACCTCACACCCCCGAAAGGGTTTCCCCTGTGAGGAAAAAGAGCGCAACCCTATTGTAGAAAATGCGGTAGTTATTACAAGCCAAGTTAAAAGAAAAAGAAAAGTACAACTCCCAACTCAAGGATCATTCGTTACGCGTAGAATCTGCGGAGATTATCCGCGTTCCACGTGTGAGTGGTTTCGTTGCCTTCTTTCGTTCGCGGCGAAACACCCCGGGCTTGACCATGCTTGCAACGATGAAGGACCCGTACCATTGGGACTGCAGCTTGCCCTGTTTGTCTGCGTCTTTGAATCAAAGACGAGATCGCGGGTAGATGTTCTTCCGAAGGATCTTCTTGTCCCTCTAGCTTTGTGTCTCCTTGTGGTAGTTGTCGAGGTTCTTCGCAGCACGCAACTTTCGAATTCAGATGTGTCAAGCATCTACAAATCTTTTGTATTTCGGTTACATCGGCTATTTGCATACGAAATGAACCGAGCTTGAGCTCTTCGGGCGTTATGGCTTCTTTCCCATAAAGTAAGCGGAACGGGGTAAACCCGGTTGCTCGAGACTTTGAGATGTTGTGACCCCAGACCGCAACAGTCATCTCAGCTGGCCATTTTCCCTTGCTTGCGTCCCATAGAGACTTGGAGATGGCTGAGAAGATTAGGCCATTGGCCTTTTCAACTGCTCCGTTGCTTTGTGGATGATAGACGAGGCGAAAGTTACTTTGATCGAGAGCTCCTCACAAAAGTTCCAAAGCTCTGTTGAGTCGAGCGCTTGCCGTTGTCCACGTTATGTAGGATGGAACTCGAAACGACATTGGACTATCGTTGCCATACTAAACCGATCAAGGTGGTTGAGGTGATTACGGCCGAGAGGCCTTGCTTCTATCCACTTAGTGAAATACTCAAGTGCCACGGCGGCGAATCTCACATTTCCTAGAGGCTGTTGGCAATGGCCCAACTATGTCTACACCCCGGCGTTGAAGGGGCGGTGGGCACTATTGATCCGGTTGGGTTGGATGGTGCGTTACGCTTCTTGGCAAACATCGGCACTTTCGCATGTCTTCACCACTGTTTTGCATCTTCATTTCTTTGTAGGCCAATAGAATCCTTGTCTCATTGCTCGTGTGCAATTTCGTGAGGTCCCCTATGAGCTCCACACATTCCCCCATGAATCTCTTCTAGGAGCTTTCATCCTTCTTACTGTCTTCGATGCACTTGAGCTTTGGGGCTACGATGCCGCCTTTGTATAGTTCGCCTCTTAGGATGGAATAGTGCTTTGTTCGTGACTCCATGCGCCGCTTTGCTCATGTTTGGATTCGGGCTCATAGGTGCCCGATAAGAAAGTGAATATGGAGCTCCTCCAGTCATGACTTGCGATGACATGAATAGTTCTTGGCACTTCCTCTTCATCTCTCGATTGCTTTAACCGAGTTCTTTGGAAAAATACATCGGGGAGGGGTTGGGATCCCTAATTCGGTTTTTTCGCCAACTCAACTCATACGCTTCTCTTTTTTCATTTGCGCGGTATGTACTTTATTGAGAACCCCACGGCAGTGCTTCTCCATTGACCTTCTTTGCTGTAGATATCGATGAGAAGCGGCTCTCTTGCCGTGTACTCCTTCTCACAGTGCCCACTCACCACCTGTGAGTCTGTACGAATGACACACCTTTTTACCCCCATAGCCCTCAGTTTTCGGAGTGCCAGCAGTACAGCTTCGTATTCGGCCGTATTGTTGGTGCTCGTGAACTATAACCCGGCTACGATATCGATGGGTGGCCCTGTTGAGGTGTGAGAATGGCGAAATTCCAGCCCCTTTGTCGCACCCGGGCTCCATCACAATATGCCGCCGGTGGGTTCGTAAAGACCACCGAGCGGATTCGATAGCGGTGTCCAATCCGCTATGAAGTCTGCTATTGCCTGTGACTTTATTGCTGATCTGTGCTCATAGTCGATTATGAACTCGTTGAGCTCGACCGCCCATTTTCCCACTCTTCCGACTGACTTAGCGCTATTTCTCGAACAGGGGCTTCTAACGGTTGAGAGGAGATAACCCGAATGTTATGAGCCTGGAAATAATGTCTTAACTTTCGGCTGGCCATCAAGACGGTGTAAGCTATCTTCTCTAGCTCTGAGTAGTTGAGCTTTGCTGCCGAAAGGGCTTCAGATACATAATAGATGGGGAATTGCTTAAGCTTGTTGTCATGTTCTTTCTCTTCGACCAGGACTGCACTTACTGCGACTGGAGATGCTGCCAAGTATAATAGTAGAACCGCTTTTGGGGATGGTTTCGTCATGGTTGTCAGGTTGGTGAGATAATCTTTGAGTTCTTCGAAGCCCTTTTGCTACTCGGGTCCCCATTCGAAGTCGGCACTATTCTTGAGTACTCAAGAAAGGTAATCCTTTTCGGTGATCTCGATATGAACCCGCCGAGGGCTGCCAATCATCCAAAGAAGTCATTTGAACCTTCTTTTCGCTATCGGGGCTTCATGTTTACGATGGTCGAGATCTTGTGCGGATTCGCCGCTATACCCCCGGGCCGACACTAGGCATCCCAACATTTTGCCCTTTGTGATCCCAAAGATACATTTCTCGGATTTAGTTTTAGCCCACTTCGCCGTAGATTCACGAAAGTTTCTTTTAGGTCGATGTGAGATTCTTTTTCGCTACCGCTGATTACTACTATATCATCCACATACGTTACTGTGTTCTTCTTTTTCTTTTGCTCTCTGAATACTTCATCCGACATTCGGAGAACGTGGATCCGCATTCCGCGATCCCTCCAAAGATTCGCTTGAAACAATAGGTCCCCCCCCGGAGTAATGAAGCTTGTCTTTTCTTCGTCTTACGGATTCGGGTGAATCGATGATAACCTAGGAGAAGCGGTCGAGTAGGCTCATTCTTTCACAACTGAGGCTAAGTAGATCGAGTATCTATTCCGGGGAGAGGGTATGGGTCCTTTGGACATGCCTTGTTTAGGTCGATGAAGTCCACACACATTCGCCACTTTTTGACATTAGGATCGGATGTCTTTTTTCTGGACCATGACCACATTTGCCAACCATTCGGGTATTTGACGGGCCTAATCATGCCTACATCCGAAAGTCTTTGAACTTCGGCCGCCGCTGCAGCACTTCTCTCCTCGGATAACTTTCTCAATCTCTGTTTCTTGGGATTTATAGTTGATGCCACACTTTCGGATTATGTTGAGCCAAGTTTCGGCTCACTCCTTTTAAGTCCTCGGTACGACCATGCAAATACATCCGAGTTGGCGTCAAGAAAAGCGGACAACTGAACCGCGTCGGGTTGGAGTTCGGATCCTATTATGATCTCTCTTCGGGACTGTGGTGGATATTGGGACCCTTTTTGTGGATTCGGTGATTCCACTTTCGGCTCTTTAGCCGCCTCTCGGATTTGGTTTCGGATCCTCTTCTCCGTCTTCCTCTCTTTCGGACCTTTGTTACTTCATTGATCATACTATAGCCGAGAATCACCGCATCTATCTTCCGAGCTGCTTCTTGGTCTCCCCACACGATTCTGACGCCGAGAAAGGAGAAAGTATCTTCATGCACAAGAAACTTTGCTTGATTACCGCTCGAACTTGCTTATGACGCCTCCCGCCAAATATTCTTTGTGTAGGGGTAGTCTATGTTGACTATGTCGAATGTGATGATTTCGGTTCGGCATAAGCCAACCTCACCGAAAGTCCTTTGCAATGTCTTTCTTTCCAATTGCATCTATCCTTTTCCTCCGAAACCAAATAGAGCATTGCGTCTTTGGTTGCAACGTTCTTCGGTCCATATTCATACTTTGGAAGGCCTTGATGAGCAGAATATCTGCGCAGAGCTTCCATTATCTACTAGGATGTTGTGGAGTGTAAAGTTATCCACATTTGCGGTTGCCACGAATGCATCTGTATGCGGATAATCCCTTAGCCGGAAGTCACTTTCGTCGAATGTGATTGGGACCATTGACCATGTTGGCCTATTCAAGGGTATCCTTGGTGTTACCGTGTGTACTCTTCTCACATAATCCCTTTCGGCTCTTTTGTTTTCATGCTCCGGGTTGGACCCGCTTTGTGATTGCGTAGATGTGTCCCCACGGGATGGGAGCACCGAGTTCACAATCCTATTTTTTCTGACCTGGTTTTCGGGCTTCGTCTACACGTTCTGGCGTGGTTGATCCAAGTTTCTGGGGAAGAAGCCACCATTGACGGAGGCTGAGCTGCGCAGGATGTAACCCGGGTAGTTCCACGAGTGCGATGATGATGAGCCGGAAGCATGGAAGCTTGTTGTGCTAACGGAGGTGGAGGTGGCAACTGAATGTTCGATAACCGAAATAAGCATTAAATTTGGGTGCCCTTTTGTTTCTCTCATGTTAAATATGTGCTTTGGAGCTTGGCTACCTTGTGAACTTTCTTCCTTTGATTTTTGATCCTTGGCCATTTGTCCATACTTGCAGTCTCGAGTATGGAACTTTCGGACCATCTCGACGTCTTCCACGCCCTCCGCCCCTTGAGCTTCGACCTCCTCGGTTGGACTGATTTGCTCTAGAGTTTGACGCATCAGCCAAGGGCGGCTCTTGGTTGGTTTATTTGTTTATGACGAATCCTCCCGGACATTGTTGACGGGCGAGGAGTCTTGCCACCCTTTGACCATTGTTTGCGTTTGGATGTGGCGAATGTTGCTTCTCGTCTTTTCTTGCTGCTTTTCTTCTCTTTAAGCCTTCTTTGGACTTGGCGAACTTCTTGATCTGGTCGTATAGCTCGGTCAAGGTTTTCGGTTCTTCTCTGTCTAGAAGTGCAGCGCATTGACCGATAGCCATGCCCTCAATTGCCGCTGCAATCACTACCTCATCCGAGACATTCGGCGTTTGTGCACGAAGCTGCACAATCTTCTCTAGGTATTGAGTCAATGACTCTCCATCCTCCTGCTTGAGCTTTAGGAAATCCCGGGTTCCCTTTTTCAATGCACGGAACCCCTCAAAGGTGATGATCAACTGTTCTCTCAGCTGTTTCCAGTTTCTTATCGAAAGCGGACGAAGTGCTATGTACCATTCATGCGCGATATTTTCTACCGCCATGATGAGAGATTTCGCCAAGGTAACCGAATCCCCCCTGCCGAATGCACTGCAGCTTCATAGCTTGCGATGAACTTTCTTGGATCCGATTTTCCATTGAATGAAGGTAACCTAGGCTTATACCCCACAGGCCAAGGGCTTAGTTGTAGCTCGATGAGAGTGGTGAAGCCGAAGTCGACTCCCCTCTCCTGCAACGAAAGTGGTTCTTGCTCCTCCTTGGGATGACACTATGTTTCTCTCCATCTGCGCTATCTCTCGTAGCAGGTTCTCTTTCTCAATTTCGGCGAGCCTTAACTGCTCCCTAGCCGAATCCTCTCTCCGTCTGGCCGCTTCTCCTTTCATCATTGCCTCCTTTTGAGCCCTTAGCTCTCTCGAGCTCGGCTTGTCTAAGGCTCAACTCTTGTATCACCCCGGCCCGCTCTTCTAGCTCATTACACGGTGCTTCATGATCGTCGGCGATTCTCGTCGGAATCCTCTCCATCTTACGGAGGATCGGAGCCTCTGCTCTAGAAGTCCCACGGGGCGGTCGAGCCCCTGGACCCGTGGCGGCGTCCTGCGCCGCACCTTGGCCTGGGCTGCCGGCGTGACCTCCTTTGGAGGATCCGATGATTGATCCACCGGAGGAGATCCCCCGGCTTACTTGCCGCCGCCTTAGGACTCCCTCACCACGGAGCCATGGGTTACTGCACAACCACGGTGGGCGCCAATGTTGGTGTAGCCCGGAGCGCGGGCTACCCCCACAGTAGGATGAATCACTCAAGCGGACTAGTTCAACACTCGAAGGTGTATGCAAATGCGGAACACTCTTTCCATTAATTCTCTCCCTTCTTACAAGGCCCCTTGGGGGTCTATTTATAGTCCGTGAGACTAATACAATTCGATTTTGCCCTCCTACTAACCCTAGGTCCCGGCGTCTCCCAGGTGGCTAGGGGTAGAAGCGTACTTTCGACCTCACGATCACACCCATCCTCCATGGGTAAAAAGCCTTGGACCTCGGGCACTGCAAGACAAAACAAAAAAGATACCGGGCTTCGGACCCTTCGGCGACACGGCCGGCGGCGGCGCTTTCGTCCACCGGGCGAAGCCCGTGTGAACTGTCCTAGAGCTCCCCTTAGGACTAATACCTCGACATTCGGCATATCCCCCGAATGCCCAAGCATTCGCCTCTTGCATCCTCCAAGGCGACTTGCCCGGGATGGAAGCCTATCCTTCGGCGATCTTGGCTAAAAGTTATCACTTTCGCCCGTGATTCTCGATTGACTTAGCACGGATGGAAGCCTAGCATCTCGGCGATCTCGGCCGAAAGCCATCGCTTTCGTCCGTCGTACTCTCGATTGACTTAGGCTGGACGGAAGCCTAGCATCTCGGCGATGTTGGCCGAAGGCCACAGCTTTCGTCCGTCGTCACATCTCGCTTGACTCGAGCTGGACGGAAGCCTAGCATCGGCGATGTTGGCCGAAGATACGGCTTTCATCTGTCGTCACATCTCGCTTGACTGCCTGACGAAAGCTCAGTGTTTCAGCAAGTTCAACCGAATGTAAACACCTCCGTCCGCCGTGATCTGCAGGCGGCGTGACTTCACCGAGACGGAGGTTCCAACATTCGGTGTGGATAACAGAATGCCGGTGCTTTCGTCCCGAGAGTGCGAGTGGCCATGCCGGGCGAATGTCCCGGCTTTTGTCTATTCGCCGCTGCCTCTTGCTCTCGGTCTCCGGTTGTTTTGGGCCGGACCGCAGGGGGTGGGCAGGTTTCGTTCTCCCCCCAACAATGATATAATGATGACTATGATATAACAATGAATTGTATGAGATGATGTTTACCAACCTAGACCATAGGGCAAGAGCTCATGCTTTTACATGATTGTCGTCGGTTTATCGACGATAGTCTAGCAGGGGGTACCCAGCTAGTAGATTTGAGCGGTGAAGGTATGCTAGACGACTAACAGGATGGTAAGCAGAACGAGCGAAGGACAAAACACACGGGTTTTACCCAGGTTCGGCCGCCT
The DNA here is from genome assembly GCA_015847255.1 of Hyparrhenia diplandra. Lineage (NCBI taxonomy): Eukaryota > Viridiplantae > Streptophyta > Magnoliopsida > Poales > Poaceae > Hyparrhenia > Hyparrhenia diplandra. Next base: position 22,319 of record JADLZK010003475.1, read on the forward strand.
TGATGGCGTAAAACCTACGTCCTGCTTGGTTTGTATTGATTGATTGAGAATCTCGTGTCCCTCGGGGGGATCCCTGCCCTCCTTATATAGTCCGAGGAGCAGGGTTACAGGTCGGATCTATCCCGACAAAGTCTATTCCGATCGGTTACAAATAGGAAAGTACGTAGTGATTACGATAGAGCTATACTAGGAAACTATCTTGACGTCCAAGTTTAGGCCGTGATCTCCGATTATGATCTTCTAACGCCAGGGTCTTCAATCTGTCGTCCTGGACCGGCCCGAGGGGCCTCACCAATGTGGCCCGTGAGGGGATAGGGGTTTATCCCCCCACAGCTAGTCCCCAAGCACGCTGTATGCTGCTGGTGAGAGAGTCTTGACGCTTCGACCATCGGGAGTTGTTGTCGACCAGATTTTACATGGTGTCGACCAGACTAGTTGGGCATCGACTAGCCTGGGACAGCTCTCGACCAGCCTTCTTATAGCTCCATTTCCTTTGCTTCCGACCGTTCTAGTCTTTGACGAATCCACCTGCAGGATGCTGGGTGCTCCTACGAAAAAAATCTTTTTCTTTCCGTCAAAGTGTGCCCACGTGTAGTGGAAAATGCACTACCAGATGAACAAATAATTAATAATTTTTAGCACAATTCACCGTAGGTGAAGTGTGCCCACTTAGTCCCCGAGCCTAGGAGTAGGTGAGTAATCACGCATCTTGCTAGGGTCAAAAATAATAATAAAATAGTCCCCGAGTAATCGAGAACCTTACTGGCGCCTCTAATATAAAATGTATATTTTATAGTCCCCGTGCACTAGATGGTATGTCCATACACATGCAGGGTGCATGAGTAGAGGCACAAGTTGCGTCGATCTTTGGACCATATCCAGGCGCGACGAGGATATCCATGTAGTCCGCACGCCGAGGTATCTCCGTTAAGAAGATATGGCGAGAATATCTAGTCAATTAATACTCTAGATCACGGAGGGGAACAAATCGGCACGAGAATCATGGAGATATGACACGTGGCAATCTCACAACTCCGTATGACGAAAGGGTAATAATGGCCGCCGCCGCCGCTGCCGCGCGCATTCGACCCGTAAAAATGGGGAGGCGCGGGCCCGCCTTGCCGCGCCGACGGTTGCCAAGGCGTAAAACCCTAGCTTCCGTCGGGGCTTATAAATAGCGGCGGCCCATTGCCGCCTCACCTCATTCGGTGGCAACCTTTCGCCTTCTCGAGCCTTCCGTGCGCTCTGGTGAGCACCGTCTAGGGTTTCTGGCGCAAGACGGCGCCGTTCCTTCGCCGACTCGTCGTGAGAGGTAAGCCCCCATAGATCTATCGTCTTGCCATTGTTTTGGTTCCAAATGTGTCTGCGATTTTTGGGGATTTGCTTCGCTTCGATTTGAACTTTCACTATTCATCTTCTTGGATTATTTCTAGTTGCTTTGAGCTTCAATGGATCGTCAAGGTCGCATAGGCCGCTGGGGGTCGCGGGTGCGGCTGGAGGGCGCGGAGGTCTTTGGGCGGGGAGGTGCCGGGCGCGAGTCGCGGCGGGGATCCCGTGCCCCTTGCGACCGGGGAGCCCGTCATCCGAATGGATAGGGGAATGGCCAGCATCTTCCTCCACCTTAGGCGTCGGTGAGGGGGCTGGTGAACGCCCATGTCCTGCTTGGGAGAGGGTCATCGCCATTTGGATGGTGCCGGAGGTGGAGCCGTTCCCGATGCCGCGGACCGATGAAGTCGTGGTTTTCGAGAGCCACCCGTGCGTGGGTTCGGGATGCCCGCGCACCCATTCTCTTTGGAGCTCACGGTGCTCTACGGGCTCCAACTCGCCATCTCGCCACCCAATGCCATCCTCGACATTGCCATCTTCATTACTCTCTGTGAGTGTTGTCTTGGTATTCTCCCCAACCTGCCTCTACGGAAGTATTTCTTCTTTGTTGGGATGAAGGGAAATGCGGGTCTCGGGTTCTTGCGGCGGAGTGTTCATAAAGCTCCGGACCAACCGATCCATCCGGTTCCGTCGATACGCTGCCAACCAACGTTCCTCGTTGGTACACGCGGTGGTTCTATCTGCCACGGCGGATGTGCCGATTCCGGCCGATCCCACCCATGCACCGGTGAGGCATGCATCCGGAATGAAGAGCCCGCGCCGGGCCGACATGCCGCGTGTCGAGGGGAGCTGCTAGCCATGATCGAAGATCTTCATGTAGACGGCATCGACTGGCTCATGTGTTTGTGGAGCGGCGGATTGACCACTCAAATGGAGGGATCATCACGGGTTTTGATATATCGGGCTGAATGATCCTACCCGTGAGTCGGCCGAATTCACGCCATCACCGAAGTCCGGGAGCGCATCGCGAAGATTACGACGGCGGGTGATGATCCGCACCACGATCCGCGTGGTGTGCCCACCTCATCTTGGCCGGGAATCCTCCACCTTTGGTAAGCGAAACAAATTTTGATTTGATAAGCGGTGTTTATGAACTGTTGTTGCCTTAATTGTCAATGTCGGTTTGTAGATTCATGGAATGTCTCGGAGCCGTTACTTTAGTCTGTCACCCGAGGAGGCTGCCATTGTTCGTGCCAACGCATTGCGCAATGCCGCTGCTCCCGAACCCCGTGAACCAGCAGCGCCGGAGGCACCTGGGACTGGGACGACGGAGAGTGCTCGGGCACGCGGCAAGCGTCCTTTGGAGAGCCCTTCGGAGCCGCAAGTTACGCGGCAGCGGGTGACAGCCGGTCGGCCAGCCCCGATGACATCCCTTTGTATGGCGAAGATTTTTTCTTGGAGGAGAAGAGCTGCGGGCTTTTATTGAGTCGACCGCATTTGTAAGTGAATTGTCTTCACTCCTTGTGTATAATTGCATCATTTGAGTTGCTCATCCGTTTCTTTTTGCGCAGCTGTAGGAGACAGGACCCCCATTGGCGCGCACGGACATCCCCAGAAGTCAACGGGGCCGCATGGAGGCGTGTCGGCACCACCCACGCAATGGGAGGTGGTCGCGGCGGTGGTAGTTCGGGAGGACGTCTTCGGGGCATGCGTTTTGCCAATGTGTAAGTGCTCCTTTACGTCGACCGTCATTGACCATGCTATTGGAGCTTTTGAAATGTGAATCGTGCCTATAATGTAGGGGACCTGCGGTCGAACCCGTGGCAATGACAGTAGGTACGGACATTCCGCAGCATGATGAAGCAAGGCCACCAAGTCCAGCGCAAGCAGTCCCCGAGCCGGTTGTAGCAGCCCAAGGTGCTACGGGACCAGACGTTCTTCGAGGAGGCGGCCGCGTCGATCTGGCGGGGAACCGGCCCGAGGGCGTCGCGAGAACCGGTCTTTGCCGGCTGCCGAAGACGCCTCAAAGTGGTCATCCGCCGGAATCCCCTCGATGACATCCAACACATCGGTGGAGATCAAGAGATGGAGGAAGTAGAAGATTGGTATCTTCACGCCGAGGCTCGAGAACATCAAGTTGAGGAAGACTGGCATGAAGTAGAAGAAGAAGACGAGCCGACCCGCATAGCCCGACAAGTAGAAGAAGGAGCCAGCCGCCTTCGCGTAAGTATTCGCCGTCCATCTGTTATTAGTATGAATCCGTCGTAGATATCCTGCAACTTCGTCTGTGTCTTTAGCATATCCGCAACGAGGAGATCCATCAGCTGCGCGAAGAATTGGCGCGATGTCGGGGGGCCCCGCTTGAGGCCACACGGACGCGGGATGAGCTCTCCCGTGAGCGTGACCGTCTCGGCTGATGAGCGGGCGGTGCTCGTGGTCGAGAGGGACCGCTGTTGGGCGGAAGTGGAGCGAGCGCCATGCCCTTGCGCAGGAGAGGGCGGCACCGGCGGCCGGCGTGAGGGCCCTTGAGGTTGGCGGACACGCCTCGGCCAGGGAAGCCGCTCGGGTTGCGGGGAAGGCAAAGCCGTGGAGGAAGGGCGTATAAAGCTTGCCACCGCCCGAAGCATCCGGAGGAGGGAGCGTGGAGCTCACCGCCCAAGTGCAGCGAGCGCGCAATGAAGCCCAGAGCCTAATAGCTGGTGTGTAATCTTTCTGGAAACACGCTAAAAAACATGATAAGTATCCAAAGGTTAATTGACGACTGTTTATGATACCTTGCAGATCATGAAGCTTCTATCGAGGGGCACGTGAACGGCGGGCGATGGCCAACCGGTTGACGGGTGAAATTCGTGAAGAGCTCCGTAACATTTGCGCCGGCGTATTTGTCGCCTTTTTTTACGCACAATAGTTTGCTATTGAAATGATATTGGAATGAATAGGCTAACCTTTGGTATAAATATTTTTCCAGCCATGCGAGCGGCCTCTAGTTTTCGCATTCGTGATCTAGAGGCAGAGGCTGCTCTATGGAAGAGTCGCACGCGTGGCCTCCTGCAAGGTGTCGGCCCCGTCCTCGACGCCATCCACGGCTACGCAATTGGTGGGGTCAATCCAGGAGAGGCGCCGCCAAGCGACGCGAGAACATGGGAGCAGCGTAGCGCGGCGGCCTGGGCAAACTTTATGGAGTTTACCCGCCAGGCCACTCGTGATACGGCTCGACATGCTTTGGCGGTGGCGCGCTCTCATCATCCCGAGGTGCAGTTTCAGCGCGTCCGCTTAGGCTACGCACTCGGAACGTCGGAAGATGGAGCCCTGAAGCTGCGAGAGGATGCTGACGAGGCGGCCGCCACTCTTGCAGATGAGATGAACCCGCTCCTTTGAGGTGCCGATGATGAAGTCTGGGTGAAGTAGCCCCGGGCAAATTACTTTGCTTACGTTAGCCGTAGCAAAGAAACAAGTGAGTGAAAAAACAGTGAAAAACACTTGAAATTTTGCCCGAGCCACGCCCGGATGTGGGTGGCATAAACAGCTTAGTACTTTGTTTTTATTTCCATAATCGTTTTAGCATGCATACGATCATGATTAGTTATGAAGCGCAAGGTGTAGATAAAAAGAAAAGGTGGTCACCTATGGTAGACGCCAATCCTAGCCTTAACGTGTCGGTATAGCCGCAGCTAAGGAGACACGATGCTCAGGCAAGCTATAGGGCTGTTCGACTACGCTAAGGAGTTATCCGCGGTCGTCGGTCTATGCGGGGAGTACACCGATCACGCATATCTTGCGAAGCGACCAAATACGAACCGCGGTTCTAGGGGGTCCGGTGACACAAGAGTTTAGTCAAGCATGGAAGGAGATTAAAAAATAATATAACCATGTCAACATACTCAAATAAGCTTTTATTTATTGCAATGGCGTAAGGCAAAAAATATGATACAAGCTGGTCTTAAATTCCCCGGGTTACGGGTAAAATCGGCGTAGATGTTCAATATTCCGGGAGTTGGGGATGTCGGCGTCTTCCATGGTCATCAACCGATAAGCTCTGGTCGGGTAACCTCTTTGACTTTGAAGGGCCCCTCCCAATGGGATTCCAGCTTGTGAGCGCTTTTACGCTTTCTTCGGAGAACCGGACGCCAACCGCGAAAAGCTCGACCACGCACATTTCGATTATAATACTTCGAACGCCCGAGGTACTTGGCATTCCGTGTGCAACATTGCGAGACGGGCTTCCTCAGTGCATTGAGCTCATCCTCTCGGGTAGTATTGGAAGATTCTTCATCATAATTTTCTACTCGTGGGGATCGGAAAGCTATTTCAGCCGGAAGGACTGCCTCTGAGCCAAAGACCATGAAATATGGAGAGACTCCGGTGCTACGACCGGGTGGGTTCAAGTCCCCGGACAACACGGGTAGCTCTTTGAGCCATCGGCACGGGTATTTTCCATCCGGTCGAAAAAGTCTTTTTTCGCAAAGCCTCGGGATCATACCGTTTGCTCGCTTTCTACGTCCATTAGCTCTAGGATGGGCAACGGAAACGTATTTTACCCGAATCCCTTTGTCTTTGCAGAAATCCCAGAAATGACTACCAGTGAATGTGCTCCCGAGATCGGTAATGATGGAGTTTGGAATACCAAAACGATGAATTATCCCATCTATCATTTCGACAGCTTTGTGCTGGTTGGCGTCGACCAACGGGAGATATTCAATCCACTTAGAGAACTTATCAACCATGACGAAAACCCATTTAAAGCCACCTGGTGCTGCTTTGAAAGGCCCGATAGCGTCAAGCCCCAAAGACGAGAACGGCCATGCTGATGGTATTGTGCGGAGTTCATGAGCGAGGGGCGCAAGGCGTGTTTTTGCAAAGAAGCGGCAATTAGTGCAATGGCGCACTAGATGTTCAGCATCAGCTACAGCTGTCGGCCAAGTAAAACCCTGCACGAAAAGCTTTACCAACCGAGTGTGCGAGAAGCAGCATGGTTGCCGCAGATGCCGCCGTGAATCTCATCAAGCAGTTTTATGCCTTCCTCTTCAGAGATGCATTTCTGTAGGACTCAATCACCTATGTTTTTCCACATGAGGAATCCATCAACAAGGACGTAGTTCTTGCTCCGTCGTATGAGACGTTCCTCCTCCGTCTTGTCTTCAGGCACAAGAGCCTCTTGTAGGTACTTTATGATGGGGACCCGCCGGTCCTCATCGACAGCCGGTCATCGTGGCAACGATGTGGTCGGTATCTCAAGAAGAGGCCGGGTGTAGGATCATTGATGGTTGGTTTCCAAAGATCTTCAACGAAGACGCCCGGCCCGGTATCTTTGCTCGAGAAGAACCGAGTTTAGAAAGTTCATCGGCGGCTTGGTTGTAATCCCGAACCACATGATCAAAGCTAAGACCATAGAACTTGCCTTCCAATTTTTGTATCGCTGTCACGTATGCATCCATCTTCTCGCTCTTGCAGTCCCAGTCTTTGTTGACCTGCTTAATCACCAAAGCTGAGTCCCCGAATACTGTGAGGCCGTCGAATTCGAGCTGAAGCGCAATGCGGAGGCCGTGAAGGGCAGCCTCGTATTCGGCGGCATTGTTGGGCGCTTTTAAAGTGGATCATAAAACATATCGAAGTGTTTCACCTGAAGGCGAGATCATATATACCCCAGCCCCCGGTCCATCAATGTTAAGGGAGCCATCGAAGTACATTGTCCAGCGTTCACGGCTGGTATCTTCGACAGGAGTGTCTAAATCCGTCCATTCGCAGACAAAGTCGGCTAGAGCTTGTGATTTAATGGTATTCCTGTTTTTGAACTCGATAGTAAACAGGTGAGCTCGACGCCCATTTGCAAATACGACCATTGGCATCCTTGTTTCGCAAGGCGTTGCCCAATGGATAATCCGACACCACGGTAATTGGGTGGAGGTCGAAGTAATGGAGCAGCTTTCGAGAAGTTATTAATATCCCGTAAAGCAACTTACGTATATGCAAGTACCTTTGTTTAGAGTCATTAAGGACTTCACTAATGAAGTAGACTGGCCGCTGGACGGGGTACACATGCCCTTTTTCCGTGCGCTCGACAACCAAGGCGGTGCTAACCACCCGATTGGTCGCTGCGATATAGAGCAGGATTTCCTCGCCGTCGTTTGGGGCCACCAACACTGGAGGTGTGGTAAGAAACTTCTTGAAGCTATTAAAGGCCTCTTGAGCCTCGTTGGTCCATCGGAACGCTTCTCCTGCATGAAGGAGTTTGAAAAATGGCAACCCCTTCTCTCCCAGCCGCGCGACAAAGCGACTTAGGGCCGCCATGCATCCAGTTAATTTCTGGACGTCTTTAACATTTTGGGGTGGCTTCATCCTCATGATGGCACCAATTTTTTCTGGATTGGGCTCGATGCCACGTCATCGACAATGTTACCGAGCGGGTTTCGGAGGAACACCAAAACACACTTTCCGGACTTAACTTCCACCGGTACTCGTTTAGTTTGGTGAACACCTTTGCTAGATCGTCGACCGAGAGGCGAGGCACTCGGGTTTTACCACGACATCGTCGATGTAAGCTTGAGCGAGGTCGGGAATCAAGTCCCCGAGGGCTGAATAGCCCCGGGGTAAGTAGCCCCGGCATTTTTAAGCCCGAACGACATCGTATTATAGCGTGAGGGCGCCCGAGCGGAGTGATGAACGAAGTTTTCTCCCGATCCTCGACCGCAAGGGAGATCTGATGGTAGCCCGAGTAGCAATCTAGGAAGCTGAGTAGCTCACAACCCGCAGTCGAGTCAACGACACGATCAATACTGGGGGAGACCAAAGGGGTCTTTAGGGCAAGCCCTATTGAGATCGGTATAATCAACGCACATTCTCCATTCATTATTCTTCTTTTTTACAAGGACCGGATTAGCTATCCGATCCCGGATGATACACTTCGCGAATGAAGCCGCCAGCTAACAACCTAGTTACTTACGCTTTAATGGCTGCCATTTTTATGCTTATTAAAGCGGCGTACTTTTTGGGCGCACGGCTTGGCCCCTAACTTGACACGTAGGTGGTGCTCGATCCGGCTCCGAGGTACTCCGGGCATATCGGCGGGTTTCCACGCGAAAATGCTCACGTTATCCCTTAGGAACCGGACGAGCGCGTCTTCCTATTTCGGGTCAAGGTTTACGCCGATCTTGGTCGTCTTGGTCGCGTCGCCTTCCACCAGCTGGATATTTTTTGTATCCGACGGCTTGGTGGTCTTCTTGGTCCTCTCTTCCTCGGGTATCTCGAGGTCAGAGGGATTCAGCTTCTTCGCGTTCTTGATGACCTCCTCCTGCCTTATTGTTGGAGGATGAACTCCCTTTGTCCGGCCCTCCTTTTCGCAGCGGGCGTAGGCCATGTGTACATTAGCAGGACATGTCGGGACCCCCTTCTCCATGGGGATCTTCGGGACGAGGTAGCCGTAGTGCGGAACCGCCATAAGCTTGGTGAGGCCCGGACGCCCGGATGATGGCGTGGTATGAGGAGTCGAAATCGGCGACGACAAAGCTCATGTCTTGGATGCGATGATTTGGACGTTGTCGAATTGCACACGATGAGGGTGATACGCCCAAGAGGTACCGAAGATTCTCAGGGCAAGATGCCCCTGCATGGGTGGTCGTAGGGCTTGAGGTCGTCCTTGGTTATGTCCGGGGCCTTCATCGAAGTTTTTGAACAACATGTTGAGGGCGCTACCCCGCCGATGAGGACCTTCTCGGCGGAGTCGCCCAATCACCGGGTCCGGGACCGTGGGAAATGCCCGTGGTGCGGGTTATTGCACCATTGGTCATCGCGGCCGAATGTAATGACCCGTTCGGAGAATGTGGGCCATATTGGGTCAGTAACCCCTTCGCTGAAATCCTTCACGGTCAGGACATTACGGGCGGAGATTTTACGATCCCGCCCCACCTCGCAACCGTAATGGCCGCCCATTATCATGTGGATGACGCCGTCTTCTGCCCGATAGCGATGTCTTGGGTCAACATCTTCCTCTTGCTCCTCTTCCCGGTTGTTCGGGGCAGGCTTTGGCGCCTCTTGCGGCTGCTCGTCGCCAACCTTGAGCTTTTTGCGCCGCTCTCATACTCGGCGTTAAAGTGCCGACATTCGCCCGAACTATGATTCAAGTCAGGGTGTCGGGGACACTTGCCGTGCAGGAGCTTTTGATGGGATCTTGCCGGTTAGTGGCTTTTCTTCCGCCCGACCTTGACATTGTTAACTCCCCCTCCTCGACGGTTCCGATCACGATGGCGCTCGCGATAGTTGCTAGGTCCATCCTCCCGTCGATTAACATCGCGGAGGTATCGATCCTGCAGTCATCGTGGACGCTTCGTCGCGTCGCTTCTCATCACGGGGGCATCCCGCCGGGGGGAGTTTTCCCGACGGGACGAGTAGCCGTAATCCTTGTGGAAAACGTACTCGGCCTCATCTTGCCCAGCAAACCTTTGTGCCACGTCCGGGAGCTTGGACATGGTGGTTATTTTGGACCTGTGGAGCTTTTCCGCCGAGTTCCTCGAGCCGCGGCGTTGCTATTGGAAACGAGACCTTTAGTGAAGGCTCGGCGCATTCTTCGTCGGTGATGTCAGGATCGTTAGACGCGCCGAAAAGCGACGGATGTATTCCGGGCGGTTCATTGCGGCCGAGGCGCAGCCGCTCAGATCGTGCCGGCCGGGCGCTTGCAGGTGGACTTGTAGGTGCTGATGAAGATCTCCTTCACGTCTTGCCACGTGCGAAGCCTCCCCTCGGGGAGAGCCAGGAGCCAGCGATTGGCCGCCTGGTCGAGGCTGATTGGGAAGTAATTTGCCATGACGTCCTCCCCGCCTCCGGGGCTACGATAAGCGATCTCGTAAATCATGACCCAAGCTTCGGGATCTTGGTCGCCGGTATATTTCGACAAGGCGTTAGTCCCCTTAAAGCCCAAGGGCCACCGGACCCGACGAAGATCCGGGTGGTACGGCCAAATGGTGGTGACGGTGAGGTTACCAGTCGGATTCCGCACGAGATGTTGTATTCTTCTCGCCGTTGGATTTCGGCGTCCTCGCGAGCCCGCTGGCTTGCGGTGATGCGGTGGCGGACATCCTGGGCGGCCTCGATGGCGCTCCGGAGATCGGGGGGACGCCGGTTTGCTACCTGGCCGGAACGCTGGGCGGTTGTCCACCGCGCCACCGGCCGGGAGCACCACGCGCCGCTCCCCTCCGGGTGTCGACGCTCGGGTTCACACCCCGTCGGTGGAGGCGCACCGGGGGCCCGACGCCGCTATTTGTTGTGATTGATTTGCTACCCGGCATGGAGGAGCCTTCCTCTTCACCCCGGCGTTACGATTTCACGGGTGGCGCGCCGCGATGATCGTCGCGATGGAGCCGACGAACTCGAAACGAGGTTAAGCCGAGCGTGGGTAGCGATGATATACCCTCGGACGTCGCCGGCGTAGCGCTTCGCGCGGGTAGAAGAGCGCCGTCGTAGCGATATTCGCGCCGGGGTCTTGTGGACCGCTACCCCCGCGACCTCGTCGAACTGAGCTTCAAGATTCTGAAGAGTCCCCGGGCAACCGGGACACTCCAGCCCTTGCCGGTTGGGGAGAACGATGGCATCTCGATCCGCTCGCCGGGCGGCGCGCTCGATCAGCGTTCCGTCCTTCTCGGCAGCGCTGGAGCTCGTCGGTCTCTCCTTCTATAGGCGCCGAGTCTTCGATGATGAAAACACCCCCGCCGCCATCATCTCGGGGCGGTCTCTGGCCGAACAAGGGAGAATCGTAGCCGAGGGGTACATATCCCCAGGTTCCCGGAGAACGGTGGTGGAGCCGTCGGTAGGCGTCAACGGCGATGCAGCCGTCCCAAAGTTCGGTTCCCTCGTCGCCCTCCTCGCCCTCCTCCAAGATTGGAGAAAGTTTGGCCATGAACACGTGATTGCGTACTATCGATGAAGTCCCTCGCGGTATGTGGCGCGTCGATGAAGTCGTAGGGGCCCGGGACGGTCCTCCGACCGTCCCGAGCCGATCGCCCGCTCGACGACTGTGTGGGGACGTCGAAGCGAACTACCTGGCCCTCGGGGTCGAGGTGACTTCCACAAACTCGGGGGGAAGACGACCCTCGACCGGTCCGCGTCTCCCGGCGCGTCGGGCAGCCCCATGCTGCAGATTGGTATTGTCCCTCGTCGACGGAAAGCGATGTGGTCGAATCAATCGTAGGTGAGGGCTCCGCCCATACCGATCTTGAGTTTGTCGAAGTCGCCGAAGCCAGATTGTCGGCGCCGTGGACTTAGCGCGCCGCGTGCGACCGCGAGCGGATGGGTGAGCGATTGGAGGTCCGGCGGCCCCGACCCCGAGTCGGAGTTGGTGTCGACACGGTTGTAGCTGGTGCCTACAAGAGATTGGATCTGAACCGACGCGGAGTTGTTGACGCCGAGAGCATGGCGCCGTTGTTCCGCACGTGGCGTCCCAAACCGGATGTCTTCCATTAGGTCGTCCGCCATGGAATCGGGGAAGATCACCATCTTGCTAGTCATGATGTCGGCGCACCCTCTCAACGAAAGCACCAAGCGCCGCCGGTTTATCGACGATAGTCTAGCGAGGGTACCCGGCTAGTAGATTTGAGCGGTGAAGGTATGCTAGGCGACTAACGGGATGGTAAGCGTAATCGAGCGAAGGACAAAACACACGGGTTTTACCTGTGTTCGGCCGCCTTGATGGCGTAAAACCTACGCCCCGCTTGGTTTGTATTGATTGATTGAGAATCTCGTGTCCCTCGGGGGATCCCCGCCCTCCTTATATAGTCCGGGGAGCAGGGTTACAGGTCGGATCTATCCCGACAAAGTCTATTCCGATCGGTTACAAATAGGAAAGTACGTAGTGATTACGATAGAGCTATACTAGGAAACTATCTTGACGTCCAAGTTTAGGCCGTGATCTCCGATTATGATCTTCTAACGCCAGGGTCTTCAATTTGTCGTCCTGGACCGGCCCGAGGGACCTCACCAATGTGGCCCGTGAGGGGATAGGGGTTTATCCCCCCCCACAATGATGCACTTGGCTCTCCATAAGGACTTATCCTTTGGCAAAAGCCGGGACTTCTGATGCAGGTGTGGGGGCTATATGGCTCTGGCTTTAGTCGGTCAAAGGACCTTCTCTATCTTGTTGAGGTTCCCGAAAGGTGCAAGAGGGGCTACAATTGGTTTGATCCTGGCCTGCCAAGGGAGGTGCATCTTGGTTTATTGGTATTTTGTTAGTCACACCTTGGAGGGAGGATCCTACCAGTCCATAAAGGGAATCCTTAGCGGCCTTAACAGTTTAGAAAAACCTTTGAAAGGCTTCATAGTGGTTTCTTGTGTTTGGGCCTAATTAACCCATGCATTTGGAAAGCATGACTCACGGTGAAAGTGTACACATCCGTGCGAGTATAAACCGTTATAACAGCCGTGCTCATGGTCACGGCGGCCCGAAAACTCAAGGAATAGTGCTCGGTGGATGTTGAGATTGAGATGAGGTTGAGACATGGATTTAAGTTGATGGTGACTACGGTGATGATCTTGACGATGACAATGGAGACTTGATGACGGATGTTGCTTTTAATTATGACATGGGAATTTTGGGGCTTAAGCACAACTTCTTGCTTAATTAATGATAAAATTTGACCAACTAAAATGCTTATCGCAGTTAAACCAGTGTCTAACCTTTTGAGCCTCATAACCCCATGTTATATTTCTTTGAAGTTCGACATGGACTCACCCTTGCAATTTCCCACCCAAACCCGGGACGATGTTGCAAGATTGCTAGAGTTTTGAAGAAGTCGGGCTTGTGATCAACCGGTCAATTTGTCCCCCGTGGTGTGGAGGCTTCATCCCAAGATCGGAGAGTCTTTCCGTTGTTCGCGCTTTGAGGTTATCTTCTTGTATTAAGTTTGTTATATATTAAGCATTATGTTTTGATATTTCCTTTAATTGTGACTATATGTGAGATTTGACTTCCCGGGCTCACATATAGTGTGTATCCTGGTTTTGTTCTTAAACCGGTATGACAGAGCTAGACTTTTTCGTGGTTGTCGAATCAAATGCCTCACCCTAGGGAGCCTAAATTTGAAGAAGTGGACCATTGGAGAGTTTTTCAAAGAATCACTTGTCATAGGCCTCAAAGTAGCACTTGTTTAGAGTGAAATCTTGGAATTCTAAAGAAAATCTCTATGTCGACCAACGTATCGAAACAAGAAGGAGAACAACACGAAAGCTACATAGGAAGTTAGGGTGGATAGGTTAGATGATGGTAGGATCAATTAAGTTTTGTTCCCAAACCGTTAATATATATTTCCGGATGTGACATAGGGACTGGCCGGCAATGATTTTAGCGAACTCAAACCAAAGAGAAGTTTCCAATCCGCTATAGAATCGAGCTAGACTTTTTCGTGGTTGTTGAATCAAATGCCTCACCCTAGGGAGCCTAAATTTGAAGAAGTGGACCATTGGAGAGTTTTTCAAAGAATCACTTGTCATAGGCCTCAAAGTAGCACTTGTTTAGAGTGAAATCTTGGAATTCCAAAGAAAAATCTCGCGGTCGACCTACGATCGAAAAACAAGAAGGAGAACGACAAGAAAGCTACATAGGAAGTTAGGGTGGATAGGTTAGATGATGGTAGGATCAATTAAGTTTTGTTCCCCAACCATTAATATATGTTTAGGATGTGACATAGGGACTGGCGGCAATGATTTCAGCGAACTCAAACCAAAGAGAAGTTTCCAATCCGGCAATAGAATCGAGCTAGACTTTTTCGTGGTCGTGGAATCAAATGCCTCACCCTAGGGAGCCTAAATTTGATGAAGTGGACCGTTGGAGAGTTTTTCTAAGAATCACTTGTCGTAGGCCTCAAAGTAGCACTTGTCTAGAGTGAAATCTTGGAATTCCAAAGAAAATCTCTCGTGTCGACTTACGATCGAAACAAGAAGGGGAACGACACAAAAAGCTACATAGGAAGTTAGGGTGGATAGGTTTGATGATGGTAAGATCAATTAAGTTGCGTTCCCCAACCGTTAATATATGTTTCCGGATGTGACATAGGGATCGGCCGGGCAATGATTTCAGCGTGAACTCAAACCAAAGAGAAGTTTCCAATCCGGCTATAGAATCGAGCTAGACTTTTTCGTGGTTGTGGAAACAAATGCCTCACCCTAGGGAGCCTAAATTTCAAGAAGTGGACCACTGGAGAGTTTTTCTAAGAATCACTTATGATAGGCCTCAAAGTAGCACTTGTTTAGAGTGAAATCTTGGAATTCCAAAGAAAATCTCGTGTCGACTTACGATCGAAACAAGAAGGGAACGACACGAAAGCTACATAGGAAGTTAGGGTGGATAGGTTAGATGATGGTAGGATCAATTAAGTTGCGTTCCCCAACCGTTAATATATGTTTCAGATGTGACATAGGGACTGGCCGGGCAAAGATTTCAGCGTGAACTCAAACCAAAGAGAAGTTTCCAATCCGCTATAGAATCGAGCTAGACTTTTTTCGTGGATGTGGAATAAAATGCCTCACCCTAGGGAGCCTAAATTTGATGAAGTGGACCGTTGGAGAGTTTTTCTAAGAATCACTTGTCATAGGCCTCAAAGTTGCACTTGTTTAGAGTGAAATCTTGGAATTCCAAAGAAAATCTTCGTGTCAACTTACGATCGAAACAAGAACGGAACGACACTAAAGCTACATAGGAAGTTAGGGTGGATAGGTTTGATGATGGTAGGATCAATTAAGTTGCGTTCCCCAACCGTTAATATATGTTTCCGGATGTGACATAGGGATCGGGCGGCAATGATTTCAGCGTGAACTCAAACCAAAGAGAAGTTTCCAATCCGGCTATAGAATCGAGCTAGAATTTTTCGTGGTTGTGGAAACAAATGCCTCACCCTAGGGGCCTAAATTTCAAGAAGTGGACCATTGGATAGTTTTTCTAAGAATCACTTATCATAGGCCTCAAAGTAGCACTTGTTTAGAGTGAAATCTTGGAATTCCAAAGAAAATCTCTCGGTGTCGACTTACGCATCGAAACAAGAAGGGAACGACACGAAAGCTATATAGGAAGTTAGGGTGGATAGGTTAGATGATGGTAGGATCATTTAAGTTGCGTTCCCCAACCGTTAATATATGTTTCGGATGTGACATAGGGATCGGCGGCAAAGATTTCGCGCGAACTCAAACCAAAGTAAGTTTCCAATCCGGCTATAGAATCGAGCTAGACTTTTTCGTGGTCGTGGAATCAAATGCCTCACCCTAGGGAGTCTAAATTTAAAGAAGTGGACCACTGGAGTGTTTTTCTAAGAATCACTTATCATAGGCCTCAAAGTAGCACTTGTTTAGAGTGAAATCTTGGAATTCCAAAGAAAATCTCGCGGTCGACCTACGTGATCGAAACAAGAAGGGGAATGACACGAAAGCTACATAGGAAGTTAGGGTGGATAGGTTTGATGATGGTAGGATCAATTAAGTTCGTTCCCCAACCGTTAATATATGTTTCCTGATGAGACATAGGGACTGCTGGCAATCATTTCAGCGTGAACTCAAACCAAAGAGAAGTTTCCAATCCGGCTATAGAATCGAGCTAGAATTTTTCGTGGTTGTGGAAACAAATGCCTCACCCTAGGGAGCCTAAATTTCAAGAAGTGGACCATTGGAGAGTTTTTCTAAGAATCACTTATCATAGGCCTCAAAGTAGCACTTGTTTAGAGTGAAATCTTGGAATTCCAAAGAAAATCTCTCGCGGTCGACTTACGATCGAAACAAGAAGGGGAACGACATGAAAGCTATATAGGAAGTTAGGGTGGATAGGTTAGATGATTGTAGGATCAATTAAGTTGCGTTCCCCAACCGTTAATATATGTTTCGATGTGACATAGGGATCGGCTGGCAAAGATTTCAGCGAACTCAAACCAAACGTAAGTTTCCAATCCGGCTATAGAATCGAGCTAGACTTTTTGTGGTCGTGGAATCAAATGCCTCACCCTAGGGAGCCTAAATTTAAAGAAGTGGACCACTGGAGTGTTTTTCTAAGAATCACTTATCATAGGCCTCAAAGTAGCACTTGTTTAGAGTGAAATCTTGGAATTCCAAAGAAAATCTACGTGTCGACCTACGTGATCGAAACAAGAAGGGAATGACACTAAAGCTACATAGGAAGTTAGGGTGGATAGGTTTGATGATGGTAGGATCAATTAAGTTGCGTTCCCCAACCGTTAATATATGTTTTCCCGATGAGACATAGGGATCGGCGGCAATCATTTCAAACTGCACTCAAACCAAAGAGAAGTTTCCAATCCGGCTATAGAATCAAGCTAGACTTTTCATGGTTGTGGAATCAAATGCCTCACCCTAGGGAGCCTAAATTTGAAGAAGTGGACCATTGGAGAGTTTTTCTAAGAATCACTTGTCATAGGCCTCAAAGTAGCACTTGTTTAGAGTGAAATCTTGGAATTCCAAAGAAAATCTCTCGTGTCGACTTACGATCGAAACAAGAAGGGGAACAACACGAAAGCTACATAGGAAGTTAGGGGTGGTTATGTTAGATGATGGTAGGATCAATTAAGTTGCGTTCCCCAACCATTAATATATGTTTCGATGTGACATAGGGACTGGCCGGGCAAAGATTTGTTTGAACTCAAACCAAAAGAAGTTTCCAATCCGCTATAGAATCGAGCTAGCCAGACTTTTCGTGGTCGTGGAATCAAATGCCTCACCCTAGGGAGCCTAAATTTAAAGAAGTGGACCACTGGAGTGTTTTTCTAAGAATCACTTATCATAGGCCTCAAAGTAGCACTTGTTTAGAGTGAAATCTTGAGTTCCAAAGAAAATCTCTATGTCGACCTACATATCGAAACAAGAAGGGAATGACACCTAAAGCTACATAGGAAGTTAGGGGTGGATAGGTTTGATGATGGTAGGATCAATTAAGTTGCGTTCCCCAACCGTTAATATATGTTTCGATGAGACATAGGGACCGGCCGGGCAATCATTTCAAGCCGTGCACTCAAACCAAAGAGAAGTTTCCAATCCGGCTATAGAATCAAGCTCGACATTTCGTGGTTGTGGAATCAAATGCCTCACCCTAGGGAGCCTAAATTTGAAGAAGTGGACCATTGGAGAGTTTTTCTAAGAATCACTTGTCATAGGCCTCAAAGTAGCACTTGTTTAGAGTGAAATCTTGGAATTCCAAAGAAAATCTTCGTGGTCGACTTTACGACGAAACAAGAAGGGGAACGACACTAAAGCTACATAGGAAGTTAGGGTGGTTAGGTTAGATGATGGTAGGATCAATTAAGTTGCGTTCCCCAACCGTTAATATATGTTTTCGGATGTGACATAGGGATCGGCCGGCAAAGATTTCAGCGCGAACTCAAACCAAACGAAGTTTCCAATCCGGCTATAGAATCGAACTAGACTTTTTTTCGTGGTCGTGGAATCAAATGCCTCACCCTAGGGAGCCTAATTTTAAAGAAGTGGACCATTGGAGAGTTTTTCTAAGAATCACTTATCATAGGCCTCAATGTAGCACTTGTTTAGAGTGAAATCTTGGAATTCCAAAGAAAATCTCTGTGTCGACCTACGTATCGAAACAAGAAGGGGAATGACATGAAAGCTACATAGGAAGTTAGGGTGGATAGGTTTGATGATGGTAGGATCAATTAAGTTGCGTTCCCCAACCGTTAATATATGTTTCCCTCGATGTGACATAGGGGGGGCCGGGCAATCATTTAACAAGTAATCAAAACCAAAGAGAAGTTTCCAATCCGGCTATAGAATCGGGCTAGACTTTTTTCGTGGTTGTGGAATCAAATGCCTCACCCTAGGGAGCCTAAATTTGAAGAAGTGGACCATTGGAGAGTTTTTCTAAGAATCACTTGTCATAGGCCTCAAAGTAGCACTTGTTTAGAGTGAAATCTTGGAATTCCAAAGAAAATCTTCGTATGTAATCGACTTACGTACGATCGAAACAAGACGGGGAACGACACGAAAGCTACATAGGAAGTTAGGGTGGATAGGTTAGATGATGGTAGGATCAATTAAGTTGCGTTCCCCAACCGTTAATATATGTTTCCGGATGTGACATAGGGACTGGCGGCAAAGATTTCAGCGTGAACTCAAACCAAAGAGAAGTTTCCAATCCGGCTATAGAATCGAAGCTAGACTTTTTTTCGTGGTCGTGGAATGAAATGCCTCACCCTAGGGAGCCTAAATTTGATGAAGTGGACCATTGGAGAGTTTTTCTAAGAATCACTTGTCATAGGCCTCAAAGTAGCACTTTTTTAGAGTGAAATCTTGGAATTCCAAAGAAAATCTCGGGTCGACCTACGATCGAAACAAGAAGGGGAATGACACGAAAGCTACATAGGAAGTTAGGGTGGATAGGTTTAATGATGGTAGGATCAATTAAGTTGCGTTCCCCAACCGTTAATATATGTTTCCGGATGTGACATAGGGACTGGCCGGGCAAAGATTTCGCGAACTCAAACCAAACGAGAAGTTTCCAATCCGGTTATAGAATCGAGCTAGACTTTTTTTGTGGTCGTGGAATCAAATGCCTCACCCTAGGGAGCCTAAATTTGATGAAGTGGACCATTGGAGAGTTTTTCTAAGAATCACTTGTCATAGGCCTCAAAGTAGCACTTGTTTGGAGTGAAATCTTGGAATTCCAAAGAAAATCTCGTCGCGGTCGACCTACGTATCGAAAAACAAGAAGGGAACGACACCTAAAGCTACATAGGAAGTTAGGGTGGATATGTTTGATGATGGTAGGATCAATTAAGTTGCGTTCCCCAACCGTTAATATATGTTTCCTGATGTGACATAGGGACTGCTGGCAATGATTTTTGCGTGAACCCAAACCAAAGAGAAGTTTCCAATCCGGCTATAGAATCGAGCTAGAATTTTTCATGGTTGTGGAAACAAATGCCTCACCCTAGGGAGCTAAATTTCAAGAAGTGGACCATTGGAGAGTTTATCTAAGAATCACTTATCATAGGCCTCAAAGTAGCACTTGTTTAGAGTGAAATCTTGGAATTCCAAAGAAAATCCCTGTGTCGACTTACGTATCGAAACAAGAAGGGGAACGACACGAAAGCTACATAGGAAGTTTGGGTGGATAGGTTAGATGATGGTAGGATCAATTAAGTTGCGTTCCCCAACCGTTAATATATGTTTCAGATGTGACATAGGGATCGGCCGGTAAAGAGTTTCAGCGAACTCAAACCAAAACGAAGTTTCCAATCCGGTTATAGAATCGAGCTAGACTTTTTTGTGGTCGTGGAATCAAATGCCTCACCATAGGGAGCCTAAATTTAAAGAAGTGGACCACTGGAGTCTTTTTCTAAGAATCACTTGTCATAAGCCTCAAAGTAGCACTTGTTTAGAGTGAAATCTTGGAATTCCAAAGAAAATCTACGCGGTCGACCTACGATCGAAACAAGAAGGGGAATGACACGAAAGCTACATAGGAAGTTAGGGTGGATAGGTTTGATGATGGTAGGATCAATTAAGTTGCGTTCCCCAACCGTTAATATATGTTTCCGATGTGACACAGGGGGACGGGGCGGCAATCATTTTAGCGTGCACTCAATCCAAAGAGAAGTTTCCAATCCGGCTATAGAATCGAGCTAGACTTTTTCGTGGTCGTGGAATCAAATGCCTCACCCTAGGGAGCCTAAATTTAAAGAAGTGGACCATTGGAGTGTTTTTCTAAGAATCACTTGTCATAAGCCTCAAAGTAGCACTTGTTTAAAGTGAAATCTTGGAATTCCAAAGAAAATGTACGGTCGACCTACGTATAAAACAAGAAGGGGAATGACACTAAAAGCTACATAGGAAGTTAGGGTGGATAGGTTTGATGATGGTAGGATCAATTCGATTTGCGTTCCCCAACCGTTAATATATGTTTCCGGATGTGACATAGGGACTGGCCGGCAAAGATTTCAAGACGAACTCAAACCAAAAAGAAGTTTCCAATCCGGCTATAGAATCGAGCTAGACTTTTTCATGGTCGTGGAATCAAATGCCTCACCCTAGGGAGCCTAAATTTGACGAAGTGGACCATTGGACAGTTTTTCTAAGAATCTCTTGTCATAGGCCTCAAAATAGCTCTTGTTTAGAGTGAAATCATGGAATTCCAAAGAAAATCTCCGCGGTCGACCTACGATCAAAACAAGGAGGGGAACGACATGAAAGCTACATAGGAAGTTAGCGTGGATAGGTTTGATGATGGTAGGATCAATTAAGTTGCTTTCCCCAACCGTTAATATATGTTTCCCGATGTGACATAGGGACTGCCGGGCAATGATTTCGTGAACTCAAACCAAAGAGAAGTTTCCAATCCGGCTATAGAATCGAGCTAGAATTTTTGTGGTTGTGGAAACAAATGCCTCACCCTAGGGAGCCTAAATTTTAAGAAGTGGACCATTGGAGAGTTTTTCTAAGAATCACTTATCATAGGCCTCAAAGTAGCACTTGTTTAGAGTGAAATCTCGGAATTACAAAGAAAATCTACGTGTCGACGCACGATCGAAAGAAGAAGGGGAACGACACTAAAGCTACATAGGAAGTTAGGTGGATAGGTTAGATGATGGTAGGGAGCAATTAAGTTGCGTTCCCCAACCGTTAATATATGTTTCCGGATGTGACATAGGGACTGGCGGCAAAGATTTCAGCGCGAACTCAAACCAAATAGAAGTTTCCAATCCGCTATAGAATCCAAGCCTAGACTTTTTCGTGGTCGTGGAATCAAATGCCTCACCCTAGGGAGCCTAAATTTAAAGAAGTGGACCACAGGAGTGTTTTTCTAAGAATCACTTGTCATAAGCCTCAAAGTAGCACTTGTTTAGAGTTAAATCTTGGAATTCTAAAGAAAATCTCCGCGGTCGACCTACGATCGAAACAAGAAGGGGAATGACACCTAAAGCTACATAGGAAGTTAGGGTGGATAGGTTTGATGATGGTAGGATCAATTAAGTTGCGTTCCCCAACCGTTAATATATGTTTCCTGATGTGACATAGGGACTGCTGGCAATCATTTTAGCGTGCACTCAATCCAAAGAGAAGTTTCCAATCCGGCTATAGAATCGAGCTAGACTTTTTCGTGGTCGTGGAATCAAATGCCTCACCCTAGGGAGCCTAAATTTAAAGAAGTGGACCACTGGAGTGTTTTTCTAAGAATCACTTGTCATAAGCCTCAAAGTAGCACTTGTTTAGAGTGAAATCTTGGAATTCCAAAGAAAATGTCCGCGGTCGACCTACGATCGAAACAAGAAGGGGAATGACACGAAAGCTACATAGGAAGTTAGGGTGGATAGGTTTGATGATGGTAGGATCAATTCAGTTGCGTTCCCCAACCGTTAATATATGTTTCCGGATGTGACATAGGGACTGCTGGCAAAGATTTCAGCACGAACTCAAACCAAACAGAAGTTTCCAATCCGGCTATAGAATCGAGCTAGACCTTTTCATGGTCGTGGAATCAAATGCCTCACCCTAGGGAGCCTAAATTTGACGAAGTGGACCATTGGACAGTTTTTCTAAGAATCTCTTGTCATAGGCCTCAAAATAGCTCTTGTTTAGAGTGAAATCATTGAATTCCAAAGAAAATCTCTGTGTCGACCTACGTATCGAAACAAGGAGGGGAACGACATGAAAGCTACATAGGAAGTTAGGGTGGATAGGTTTGATGATGGTAGGATCAATTAAGTTGCTTTCCCCAACCGTTAATATATGTTTCCTGATGTGACATAGGGACTGCTGGCAATGATTTCAGCGTGAACTCAAACCAAAGAGAAGTTTCCAATCCGGCTATAGAATCGAGCTAGAATTTTTCGTGGTTGTGGAAACAAATGCCTCACCCTAGGGAGCCTAAATTTTAAGAAGTGGACCATTGGAGAGTTTTTCTAAGAATCACTTATCATAGGCCTCAAAGTAGCACTTGTTTAGAGTGAAATCTTGGAATTACAAAGAAAATCTCTGTGTCGACGTACGTATCGAAACAAGAAGGGGAACGACACGAAAGCTACATAGGAAGTTAGGCTGGATAGGTTAGATGATGGTAGGAGCAAATAAGTTGCGTTCCCCAACCGTTAATATATGTTTCGGATGTGACATAGGGACTGGCGGCAAAGATTTCTTCAAGCGAACTCAAACCAAATAGAAGTTTCCAATCCGGCTATAGAATCCAGCTAGACTTTTTCGTGGTCGTGGAATCAAATGCCTCACCCTAGGGAGCCTAAATTTAAAGAAGTGGACCACAGGAGTGTTTTTCTAAGAATCACTTGTCATAAGCCTCAAAGTAGCACTTGTTTAGAGTTAAATCTTGGAATTCCAAAGAAAATCTCTGTGTCGACCTACGTATCGAAACAAGAAGGGGAATGACACGAAAGCTACATAGGAAGTTAGGGTGGATAGGTTTGATGATGGTAGGATCAATTAAGTTGCGTTCCCCAACCGTTAATATATGTTTCCTGATGTGACATAGGGACTGCTGGCAATCATTTCAGCGTGCACTCAAACCAAAGAGAAGTTTCCAATCCGGCTATAGAATCGAGCTAGACTTTTTCGTGGTCGTGGAATCAAATGCCTCACCCTAGGGAGCCTAAATTTGAAGAAGTGGATCATTGGATAGTTTTTCTAAGAATCACTTGTCATAGGCCTCAAAGTAGCACTTGTTTAGAGTGAAATCTTGGAATTCCAAAGAAAATCTAAACGGTCGACCTACGTATCAAAACAAGAAGGGGAACGACATGAAAGCTACATAGGAAGTTAGGGTGGATAGGTTTGATTATGGTAGGATCAATTAAGTTGCATTCCCCAACCGTTAATATATGTTTCCGATGTGACATAGGGATCGGGATGTCAATGATTTCAATGAACTCAAACTCAAAGAGAAGTTTCCAATCCGGCTATAGAATCGGGCTAGACTTTTTCGTGGTTGTGGAATCAAATGCCTCACCCTAGGGAGCCTAAATTTGAAGAAGTGGACCATTGGAGAGTTTTTCTAAGAATCACTTGTCATAGGCCTCAAAGTAGCACTTGTTTAGAGTGAAATCTTGGAATTCCAAAGAAAAATCTCGTGGTCGACCTACGTATCGTAAAACAAGAAGGGAATGACACGAAAGCTACATAGGAAGTTAGGGTGGATAGGTTTGATGATGGTAGGATCAATTAAGTTGCGTTCCCCAACCGTTAATATATGTTTCCTGATGAGACATAGGGACTGCTGGCAATCATTTCAGCGTGCACTCAAACCAAAGAGAAGTTTCCAATCCGGCTATTGAATCAAGCTAGACTTTTCGTGGTTGTGGAATCAAATGCCTCACCCTAGGGAGCCTAAATTTGAAGAAGTGGACCATTGGAGAGTTTTTCTAAGAATCACTTGTCATAGGCCTCAAAGTAGCACTTGTTTAGAGTGAAATCTTGGAATTCCAAAGAAAATCTCTGTGTCGACTTACGTATCGAAACAAGAAGGGGAACGACACGAAAGCTACATAGGAAGTTAGGGTGGTTAGGTTAGATGATGGTAGGATCAATTAAGTTGCGTTCCCCAACCGTTAATATATGTTTTCGGATGTGACATAGGGACTGCGGCAAAGATTTCGTTGCGAACTCAAACCAAAAGAAGTTTCCAATCCGGCTATAGAATCGAGCTAGACTTTTTTTCGTGGTTGTGGAATCAAATGCCTCACCATAGGGAGCCTAAATTTAAAGAAGTGGACCATTGGAGTCTTTTTCTAAGAATCACTTGTCATAAGCCTCAAAGTAGCACTTGTTTAGAGTGAAATCTTGGAATTACAAAGAAAATCTACGTGTCGACGCACGTTATCGAAACAAGAAGGGGAATGACACGAAAGCTACATAGGAAGTTAGGGTGGATAGGTTTGATGATGGTAGGATCAATTAAGTTGCGTTCCCCAACCGTTAATATATGTTTCCGGATGTGACATAGGGACTGCTGGCAATCATTTCAGCGTGCACTCAAACCAAAGAGAAGTTTCCAATCCGGCTATAGAATCGAGCTAGACTTTTTCGTGGTCGTGGAATCAAATGTCTCACCCTAGGGAGCCTAAATTTGAAGAAGTGGATCATTGGATAGTTTTTCTAAGAATCACTTGTCATAGCCCTCAAAGTAGCACTTGTTTAGAGTGAAATCTTGGAATTCCAAAGAAAATCTCTGTGTCGACCTACGTATCAAAACAAGAAGGGGAACGACATGAAAGCTACATAGGAAGTTAGGGTGGATAGGTTTGATTATGGTAGGATCAATTAAGTTGCGTTCCCCAACCGTTAATATATGTTTCCGGATGTGACATAGGGACTGCTGGCAATGATTTCAGCGCGAACTCAAACCAAAGAGAAGTTTCCAATCCGGCTATAGAATCGAGCTAGACTTTTTCGTGGTTGTGGAATCAAATGCCTCACCATAGGGAGCCTAAATTTGAAGAAGTGGACCATTGGAGAGTTTTTCTAAGAATCACTTGTCATAGGCCTCAAAGTAGCACTTGTTTAGAGTGAAATCTTGGAATTCCAAAGAAAATCTACGTGTTGACCTACGATCGAAACAAGAAGGGGAATGACACGAAAGCTACATAGAAAGTTAGGGTGGATAGGTTTGATGATGGTAGGATCAATTAAGTTGCGTTCCCCAACCGTTAATATATGTTTCGGATGAGACATAGGGATCGGCTGGCGGCAATCATTTCAGCGTGAACTCAAACCAAAGAGAAGTTTCCAATCCGGCTATAGAATCGAGCTAGACTTTTTCGTGGTTGTGGAATCAAATGCCTCACCCTAGGGAGCCTAAATTTGAAGAAGTGGACCATTGGAGAGTTTTTCTAAGAATCACTTGTCATAGGCCTCAAAGTAGCACCTGTTTAGAGTGAAATCTTGGAATTCCAAAGAAAATCTCTGTGTCGACCTACGTATCGAAACAAGAAGGGGAACGACACGAAAGCTACATAGGAAGTTAGGGTGGATAGGTTAGATGATGGTAGGATCAATTAAGTTGCGTTCCCCAACCGTTAATATATGTTTCCGGATGTGACATAGGGACTGCTGGCAATGATTTCAGCGCGAACTCAAACCAAATAGAAGTTTCCAATCCGGCTATAGAATCGAGCTAGACTTTTTCGTGGTTGTGGAATCAAATGCCTCACCCTAGGGAGCCTAAATTTGAAGAAGTGGACCATTGGAGAGTTTTTCTAAGAATCACTTGTCATAGGCCTCAAAGTAGCACTTGTTTAGAGTGAAATCTTGGAATTTCAAAGAAAATCTACGTAATCGACCTACGTATCGAAACAAGAAGAAGGGAACGACACGAAAGCTACATAGGAAGTTAGGGTGGATATGTTTGATGATGGTAGGATCAATTAAGTTGCGTTCCCCAACCGTTTAATATATGTTTCGGATGTGACATATAGGGACTGGCGGGCAATGATTTTTGCGTGAACTCAAACCAAAGAGAAGTTTCCAATCCGGCTATAGAATCGAGCTAGAATTTTTCATGGTTGTGGAATCAAATGCCTCACCCTAGGGAGCCTAAATTTCAAGAAGTGGACTATTGGAGAGTTTTCTAAGAATCACTTATCATAGGCCTCAAAGTAGCACTTGTTTAGAGTGAAATCTTGGAATTCCAAAGAAAATCCTCGCGGTCGACCTACGTATCGAAACAAGAAGGGAACGACACGAAAGCTACATAGGAAGTTTGGGTGGATAGGTTAGATGATGGTAGGATCAATTAAGTTGCGTTCCCCAACCGTTAATATATGTTTCGGATGTGACATAGGGATCTGGCTGGCAAAGATTTCTTGTGAACTCAAACCAAAAGAGAAGTTTCCAATCAGGTTATAGAATCGAGCTAGACTTTTTCGTGGTTGTGGAATCAAATGCCTCACCATAGGGAGCCTAAATTTAAAGAAGTGGACCATTGGAGAGTTTTTTTCCAAGAATCACTTGTCATAGGCCTCAAAGTAGCACTTGTTTAGAGTGAAATCTTGGAATTCCAAAGAAAATCTCTGTGTCGACCTACGTATCGAAACAAGAAGGGGAATGACATGAAAGCTACATAGGAAGTTAGGGTGGATAGGTTAGATGATGGTAGGATCAATTAAGTTGCGTTCCCCAACCGTTAATATATGTTTCCGGATGTGACATAGGGATTTGCGGCAATGATTTTAGCGCGAACTCAAACCAAAGAGAAGTTTCCAATCCGGCTATAGAATCGAGCTAGACTTTTTCGTGGTTGTGGAATCAAATGCCTCACCCTAGGGAGCCTAAATTTAAAGAAGTGGACCACTGGAGTGTTTTTCTAAGAATCACTTGTCATAGGCCTCAAAGTAGCACTTGTTTAGAGTGAAATCTTGGAATTCCAAAGAAAATCTCTGTGTCGACCTACGTATCGAAACAAGAAGGGGAATGACACGAAAGCTACATAGGAAGTTAGGGTGGATAGGTTTGATGATGGTAGGATCAATTAAGTTGCGTTCCCCAACCGTTAATATATGTTTCCGGATGTGACATAGGGACTGCTGGCAAAGATTTCAGCGCGAACTCAAACCAAAGAGAAGTTTCCAATCCGGCTATAGAATCGAGCTAGACTTTTTTCATGGTTGTGGAATCAAATGCCTCACCCTAGGGAGCCTAAATTTGAAGAAGTGGACCATTGGAGAGTTTTTCTAAGAATCACTTGTCATAGGCCTCAAAGTAGCACTTGTTTAGAGTGAAATCAAAGAATTCCAAAGAAAATCTCGTGTTGACCTACGTATCGAAACAAGAAGGGGAACGACATGAAAGCTACATAGGAAGTTAGGGTGGATAGGTTAGATGATGGTAGGATCAATTAAGTTGCGTTCCCCAACCGTTAATATATGTTTCCCCGATGTGACATAGGGATCGGCGGGCAATGATTTCAGCGTGAACTCAAACCAAAGAGAAGTTTCCAATCCGGCTATAGAATCGAGCTATACATTTTTCGTGGTTGTGGAATCAAATGCCTCACCCTAGGGAGCCTAAATTTCAAGAAGTGGACCATTGGAGAGTTTTTCTAAGAATCACTTTTCATAGGCCTCAAAGTAGCACTTGTTTAGAGTGAAATCTTGGAATTACAAAGAAAATCTCTCGTGTCGACGCACGTATCGAAACAAGAAGGGAGCGACACGAAAGCTACATAGGAAGTTAGGGTGGATAGGTTAGATGATGGTAGGATCAATTAAGTTGCGTTCCCCAACCGTTAATATATGTTTCCGGATGTGACATAGGGACTGCTGGCAATGATTTCAGCGCGAACTCAAACCAAAGAGAAGTTTCCAATCCGGCTATAGAATCAAGCTAGACATTTTCGTGGTTGTGGAATCAAATGCCTCACCCTAGGGAGCCTAAATTTGAAGAAGTGGACCATTGGAGTGTTTTTCTAAGAATCACTTGTCATAGGCCTCAAAGTAGCACTTGTTTAGAGTGAAATCTTGGAATTCCAAAGAAAATGCACAGGTCGACCTACGTATCAAAACAAGAAGGGAAGGACACGAAAGCTACATAGGAAGTTAGGGTGGATAGGTTTGATGATGGTAGGATCAATTAAGTTGCGTTCCCCAACCGTTAATATATTTTCCGGATGTGACATGGGGGACTGGCGGCAATGATTTCGGCGTGAACTCAAACCAAAGAGAAGTTTCCAATCCGGCTATAGAATCGAGCTAGACTTTTTTCGTGGTTGTGGAATCAAATGCCTCACCCTAGGGAGCCTAAATTTGAAGAAGTGGACCATTGGATAGTTTTTCTAAGAATCACTTGTCATAGGCCTCAAAGTAGCACTTGTTTAGAGTGAAATCTTGGAATTCCAAAGAAAATCTACGTGGTCGACCTACGTATCAAAACAAGAAGGGGAACCGACATGAAAGCTACATAGGAAGTTAGGGTGGATAGGTTTGATGATGGTAGGATCAATTAAGTTGCGTTCCCCAACCGTTAATATATGTTTCCGGATGTGACATAGGGACTACTGGCAATGATTTCAGCGCGAACTCAAACCAAAGAGAAGTTTCCAATCCGGCTATAGAATCGAGCTAGACTTTTTCGTGGTTGTGGAATAAAATGCCTCACCCTAGGGAGCCTAAATTTGAAGAAGTGGACCATTGGAGAATTTTTCTAAGAATCACTTGTCATAGGCCTCAAAGTAGCACTTGTTTAGAGTGAAATCTTGGAATTCCAAAAAGAAAATCTCTCGTGTTGACCTACATATCGAAACAAGAAGGGAATGACACGAAAGCTACATAGGAAGTTAGGGTGGATAGGTTTGATGATGGTAGGATCAATTAAGTTGCGTTCCCCAACCATTAATATATGTTTTCGGATGTGACATAGGGACTGGCGGCAATGATTTTCAGCGTGCACTCAAACCAAAGAGAAGTTTCCAATCCGGCTATAGAATCAAGCTAGACTTTTTCGTGGTTGTGGAATCAAATGCCTCACCCTAGGGAGCCTAAATTTGAAGAAGTGGACCATTGGAGAGTTTTTCTAAGAATCACTTGTCATAGGCCTCAAAGTAGCACTTGTTTAGAGTGAAATCTTGGAATTCCAAAGAAAATCTCTGTGTTGACCTACGTATCGAAACAAGAAGGGGAACGACACGAAAGCTACATAGGAAGTTAGGGTGGATAGGTTAGATGATGGTAGGATCAATTAAGTTGCGTTCCCCAACCGTTAATATATGTTTCGGATGTGACATAGGGACTGGCGGCAATGATTTCGCGCGTGAACTCAAACCAAAGAGAAGTTTCCAATCCGGCTATAGAATCGAGCTAGACTTTTTTTCGTGGTTGTGGAATCAAATGCCTCACCCTAGGGAGCCTAAATTTAAAGAAGTGGACCCTTTGGAGAGTTTTTCTAAGAATCACTTATCATAGGCCTCAAAGTAGCACTTGTTTAGAGTGAAATCTTGGAATTCCAAAGAAAATCTACGTGTCGACCTACGTATCAAAACAAGAAGGGAATGACATGAAAGCTACATAGGAAGTTAGGGTGGATAGGTTAGATGATGGTAGGATCAATTAAGTTGCGTTCCCCAACCGTTAATATATGTTTCCGATGTGACATAGGGACTGGCCGGGCAATGATTTCAGCGTATGAAATCAAACCAAAGAGAAGTTTCCAATCCGGCTATAGAATCGGGCTAGATTTTTTCATGGTTGTGGAATCAAATGCCTCACCCTAGGGAGCCTAAATTTGAAGAAGTGGACCATTGGAGAGTTTTTCTAAGAATCACTTGTCATAGGCCTCAAAGTAGCACTTGTTTAGAGTGAAATCTTGGAATTCCAAAGAAAATCTTCAGTAATTCGACCTACGTATCAAAACAAGAAGGGGAACGACACGAAAGCTACATAGGAAGTTAGGGTGGATAGGTTAGATGATGGTAGGATCAATTAAGTTGCGTTCCCCAACCGTTAATATATGTTTCGGATGTGACATAGGGACTGGCGGCAATGATTTCAGCGTGAACTCAAACCAAAGAGAAGTTTCCAATCCGGCTATAGAATCGAGCTAGACTTTTTTTCGTGGTTGTGGAATCAAATGCCTCACCCTAGGGAGCCTAAATTTGAAGAAGTGGACCATTGGAGAGTTTTTCTAAGAATCACTTGTCATAGGCCTCAAAGTAGCACTTGTTTAGAGTGAAATCTTGGAATTCCAAAGAAAATCTACGTGGTCGACCTACGTATCGAAACAAGAAGGGAATGACACGAAAGCTACATAGGAAGTTAGGGTGGATAGGTTAGATGATGGTAGGATCAATTAAGTTGCGTTCCCCAACCGTTAATATATGTTTTCGGATGTGACATAGGGACTGGCGGCAAATGATTTCCAAGCGAACTCAAACCAAAGAGAAGTTTCCAATCCGGCTATAGAATCGAAGCTAGACTTTTCCGTGGTTGTGGAATCAAATGCCTCACCCTAGGGAGCCTAAATTTGAAGAATTGGACCATTGGAGAGTTTTTCTAAGAATCACTTGTCATAGGCCTCAAAGTAGCACTTGTTTAGAGTGAAATCTTGGAATTCCAAAGAAAATCTACGTGTCGACCTACGTATTATAAAACAAGAAGGGGAACGACACGAAAGCTACATAGGAAGTTAGGGTGGATATGTTAGATGATGGTAGGATCAATTAAGTTGCGTTCCCCAACCGTTAATATATGTTTCGGATGTGACATAGGGACTGCCGGCAATGATTTTTGCGTGAACTCAAACCAAAGAGAAGTTTCCAATCCGGCTATAGAATTGAGCTAGAATTTTTTCATGGTTGTGGAATCAAATGCCTCACCCTAGGGAGCCTAAATTTCAAGAAGTGGACCATTGAGAGAGTTTTCTAAGAATCACTTATCATAGGCCTCAAAGTAGCACTTGTTTAGAGTGAAATCTTGGAATTCCAAAGAAAATCTCTCGCGGTCGACCTACGTATCGAAACAAGAAGGGGAACGACACCTAAAGCTACATAGGAAGTTTGGGTGGATAGGTTAGATGATGGTAGGATCAATTAAGTTGCGTTCCCCAACCATTAATATATGTTTCCGGATGTGACATAGGGACTACTGGCAATGATTTCAGCGAACTCAAACCAAAGAGAAGTTTCCAATCCGGCTATAGAATCGAGCTAGACTTTTTAGGTGGGTCATGGAATCAAATGCCTCACCATAGGGAGCCTAAATTTAAGAAGTGGACCCATTGGAGAGTTTTTCTAAGAATCACTTGTCATAGGCCTCAAAGTAGCACTTGTTTAGAGTGAAATCTTGGAATTCCAAAGAAAATCTACGTGGTCGACCTACGTATCGAAACAAGAAGGGGAATGACATGAAAGCTACATAGAAAGTTAGGGTGGATAGGTTTGATGATGGTAGGATCAATTTAAGTTGCGTTCCCCAACCGTTAATATATGTTTCGGATGTGACATAGGGACTGGCGGCAATGATTTTTAGCGTGAACTCAAACCAAAGAGAAGTTTCCAATCCGGCTATAGAATCGAGCTAGACTTTTTTCGTGGTTGTGGAATCAAATGCCTCACCCTAGGGAGCCTAAATTTAAAGAAGTGGACCATTGGAGTGTTTTTCTAAGAATCACTTGTCATAGGCCTCAAAGTAGCACTTGTTTAGAGTGAAATCTTGGAATTCCAAAGAAAATCTACGTGGTCAACCTACGTATCGAAACAAGAAGGGGAATGACACGAAAGCTACATAGGAAGTTAGGGTGGATAGGTTAGATGATGGTAGGATCAATTAAGTTGCGTTCCCCAACCGTTAATATATATTTCCGGATGTGACATAGGGACTGCTGGCAATGATTTCAGCACGAACTCAAACCAAAGAGAAGTTTCCAATCCGGCTATAGAATCGAGCTAGACTTTTTCGTGGTTGTGGAATCAAATGCCTCACCCTAGGGAGCCTAAATTTGAAGAAGTGGACCATTGGAGAGTTTTTCTAAGAATCACTTGTCATAGGCCTCAAAGTAGCACTTGTTTAGAGTGAAATCTTGGAATTCCAAAGAAAATCTCTCGTGGTTTGTCGACCTAATGTATCGAAACAAGAAGGGGAACGACATGAAAGCTACATAGGAAGTTAGGGTGGATAGGTTAGATGATGGTAGGATCAATTAAGTTGCGTTCCCCAACCGTTAATATATGTTTCGGATGTGACATAGGGGCTGGCTAGCAATGATTTCAGCGTGAACTCAAACCAAAGAGAAGTTTCCAATCCGGCTATAGAATCGAGCTAGAATTTTTTTTCGTGGTTGTGGAATCAAATGCCTCACCCTAGGGAGCCTAAATTTAAGAAGTGGACCATTGGAGAGTTTTTCTAAGAATCACTTTTCATAGGCCTCAAAGTAGCACTTGTTTAGAGTGAAATCTTGGAATTACAAAGAAAATCTACGTGTCGACCTACGTATCGAAACAAGAAGGGGAACGACACGAAAGCTACATAGGAAGTTAGGGTGGATAGGTTAGATGATGGTAGGATCAATTAAGTTGCGTTCCCCAACCGTTAATATATGTTTTCGGATGTGACATAGGGACTGGGCTAGCAATGATTTCAGCCTTGAACTCAAACCAAATAGAAGTTTCCAATCCGGCTATAGAATCGAAGCTAGACTTTTTTCGTGGTTGTGGAATCAAATGCCTCACCCTAGGGAGCCTAAATTTAAAGAAGTGGACCATTGGAGAGTTTTTCTAAGAATCACTTGTCATAGGCCTCAAAGTAGCACTTGTTTAGAGTGAAATCTTGGAATTCCAAAGAAAATCTACGTGTCGACCTAATATCGAAACAAGAAGGGGAATGACATGAAAGCTACATAGGAAGTTAGGGTGGATAGGTTAGATGATGGTAGGATCAATTAAGTTGCGTTCCCCAACCATTAATATATGTTTTCGGATGTGACATAGGGACTGGCGGCAATGATTTCAGCGTGAACTCAAACCAAAGAGAAGTTTCCAATCCGGCTATAGAATCGAGCTAGACTTTTTCGTGGTTGTGGAATCAAATGCCTCACCCTAGGGAGCCTAAATTTGAAGAAGTGGACCATTGGATAGTTTTTCTAAGAATCACTTGTCATAGGCCTCAAAGTAGCACTTGTTTAGAGTGAAATCTTGGAATTCCAAAGAAAATTTCACCGGTCGACCTACGTATCAAAACAAGAAGGGAACGACATGAAAGCTACATAGGAAGTTAGGGTGGATAGGTTAGATGATGGTAGGATCAATTAAGTTGCGTTCCCCAACCGTTAATATATGTTTCGGATGTGACATAGGGACTACTAGCAATGATTTCAGCGAACTCAAACCAAAGAGAAGTTTCCAATCCGGCTATAGAATCGAGCTAGACTTTTTTCATGGTTGTGGAATCAAATGCCTCACCATAGGGAGCCTAAATTTGAAGAAGTGGACCATTGGAGAGTTTTTCTAAGAATCACTTGTCATAGGCCTCAAAGTAGCACTTGTTTAGAGTGAAATCTTGGAATTCCAAAGAAAATCTCCGGTCGACCTACGTATCAAAACAAGAAGGGGAACGACACGAAAGCTACATAGGAAGTTAGGGTGGATAGGTTAGATGATGGTAGGATCAATTAAGTTGCGTTCCCCAACCATTAATATTGTTTTGATTTGACTTCATTCAAACTTTTGTCCCAATGACTTTGATAACTCAAACCAAAGAGAAGTTTCCGATTACAAGACAAGAATTAATTTTAAGACTTAAAAGGTGTCTTGAGGAAATCACCCTAGGGAGCCGACATTTCAAGAAGATTGGAAAGTTTTTCTAAGAACCACTTTTGTGCGAAGGTGCCTCAAAGTAGCACTTGTTTTAAAGTACAAGATCAGAATTCCAAAGAAAACCAAAGGAAGATCCGCGAAGTCGACCAACGTATCAAAACAAAGGGTACTTCTCGAAACTAAGGTGAATCACTTTTCATAGGCCTCAAGATCGGGATAAGGTTAGATGATGGTAGGATCAAGAACATCTTTGCCGTCCCCAAGGTTGTAGATATTTATTTTAGAATCCTTGTAATTTTGTACTAGATGATTCAGGTCCCGAACTCAAAATTTGAGAAGTTTCCAAACAAACGCTATAGAACAAGACAAGAATTAATTTTCATGGTTGTGGAATCAAATGTGTTGGGATCTAATCTTCTTGCCTTAAAAACTTTCGCCCCGGACTTTGACAATTTCAAGAAGACAAGAAAGATCAAGACCAAGATCCGAAGGTGAAGGCAAAGATGTGGTGGCTCAATCAAGATAAGAACAAGAAGATCAGCCCCAAGAGAAACTGGAAGATCCACGACTCGACCAAGAGTCAACCTCATCTAACGGAAGAATAGGAAATGTCGAAACTAAGGTGGGAAAGAAGACGTCGCGAAGACAAGGAGAACACCTTCATTTGGGATGTTTGCCTTGTAGAAACTTACATTAGAATCCTTAGTGTTTTTGTACCATTACGAAGTCGGGGGCCTATAAATACCCCCGACCCCATCCTTTGTAATAGCCATGTTGAATGGCCTCTTTGTAAACCATTTCATCATCGCTAAAGTGTTGTGTTGAGCAATCAACCAACATCTTGGCGCCCACCGTTTGTGTGAGCAACGATCTATCCCACGACCATCAAGAAACCATGGGAAGACCCCCAAGAACAAGACAACAACTATCACCGAAGAGGCAACAACAACGAAAAATGAAGCACCAAGAACAAGCGGAGACAACATCTCAAAAGAAGTCATTCCAAAGAAAGATCGAGCGAAGAAGCAAGAAAGTTACAAGAATTAGAAGGAGAACTAATCAAAAACAAAAGAACTTGAGGCATGCAAAGCCGAACAAGAGAAAAGACTTTAAGACAAAGAATCAAGGAAGCCAAAGCGGAGCTAAAAAGATTGAATGAAGAACTCAAAGATCAAGACATCGAAGTAATCATAACAAACAAAGTCAAGACAAATCAAAGCAATGAAAAGGCAATAGCCACAATTGATCCGGAATCCCCGTTGTCAATAGACCTACAAATGGCAAAATGGCCAAAAGGGTTCAAATTCAATATAATACCAACTTATGAAGGTTTGACGGATCCAAGACAATTTCTAATGAGCTTTGAAGCAGTACCGTTGAATCAGGGGGGGAGATGACAAAAAACACTAGCAAAGGCACTCATCATGGCAATGAAAGGACCAGCCCAAAAGTGGTATGGTTCACTCAAACCAAGATCCCTCAAAAGTTGGGAACAACTCGTAACAACTTTGCTAGTTGATTTCCAAGGGTTTCAACATACGGGATTAACAAGTGATGACCTATTTGATATCAAACAATATCCAAAAGAACCAATAATCCAATTTTACAAAAGATTCATCCAAATGAAGACCCAAATCCCGAAGTTTCGAGACAAAGTCGTTATCATCGCCGCAATCGGGGCCTTCGAGAGCCGGGCAGTTATCTTCGCATTTAAAGAGGGAAAGACCAACAACCGTTGCTCAATTGTATGAAGAAATTCAAAAGTATGCAAGATCCGACGATGATTTCAGAAAAAGACCGAAGAAGAGAATACACAAAGAAATCAAGCAAAGACAAACAATCAATTCAAGCAAAAATTTTTGAGCGAAGACCATACTACCATCAATACCAACCACCACTACGAGTAAACCAAATCAACAATGAAGAATAGCGAAGACAACATACAAGGGCAAAACAATCAAATGCCAAGCCAATACAACAAAAAACTTCAACAACAACCAAAGAGGAGGTTTTAATCAAAAATTTGGGGAAAGAAGAATTTAAAAACCGAAGAAAATGTATTGCATCATTCATGGCAAAGGGGCTGGTCATACATCAAAAATGTGCCCAATGGTGAAGAAAAGCATAGAGCAATTGCAACAAGAAGGCAAATCTTTGGAGAATCAAAGATCAATAAACTTTTTGTCCCAAGCAAGCACTTCACATAATCAAACATACTTTGACCCAAACTACCATCGGCAAGCACTACCGGGACCACCTCCGATATACAATTGTCAACCATTGGCAATGGCACCTCCACAATGGGGACAAGCACAAACTATACAACCCGAAGCTTCGGTGGCAAACAACAACTCAAGTATGCAAAACAATGGTTCTCCGGCTATTTCGACAAAGCAAGCGAGGCAGAATAATGACCATTTGCGGAGGTAACAAAGATAGAACATGCAACAAACAACGAAAAGAAGAAATTATTTCCGAAGAGTCAATGCAATAACAATGGAGGGTCCATATAAGAAGACAAGATGGTCACATCAACCAATCATTTTTCTGAGAGCAAGACATGAAACTCAAAGACTACCCACACATGGATGCCATGGTCATAGAAGCAAACATTGATGGATGGGATGTCACCAAAATCTTAGTAGATGGGGAAGCTCTCGCCGATATACTCTTCGCATCAACATTTGATGCCATGGGAATCAAAAGACAAAATTTGGGAAGAGCGAGAATACCCATTAATCGGCCGGAGGCAAAAGGATCAATTCAATTGGAAGAATTGTACTACTAGTATCATTCAAAACACAAAACAATGCAAGAATAGAACAAGTGGCATTTGGACGTTGTTGAAATGCATAGCCGAGACAACGCAATCTTCGGAAGAGGAAGTTTAAACATTTTTGAAGCTGTGATTAACTATTCCTACTTATGCATGAAAGTCCCGGCAATCAATGGACCAATATCAATCCATGGAAATCAAACGAGAAGAAAAGAAACATAGAAAAGATTCAACACCGGCTCAAAGAAATGTTTTGGCCATAGAAGAAATCGAAGACGAAAATGAAACAGAGAACGCGAAAAAAAAAAAGAAAGCAAAAACATGTTCTAAGGAAGAAACTAAAGGAAGTCTTGTTAGATCCAATGGCGCAGAGACAAAAAGTCATCATAGGGACCAATTTAACAAAAAAGAAGAAGAAGAACAACTTATAAGTTTCTTAAGAAGCAATCAAGATGTCTTCGCATGGTCAGCAAAAGATCTAGAAGGAGTCGCCACAGAGACATCATTGAACATCAACTGAATATCAACCCAAACATCAAGCCAAAGAAATAAAGAAATTAAGAAAGATTTCGAGAAGACGAGAACAATCGCCGCGAAGGCTGAAGTACAAAGGTTGTTAGATGCAAAAGTTATAAGGGAAGTTCAATTTACAACATGGCCGGCAAACATAGTGATGGTAAAGAAAAGCAATGGAAAATGGAGAATGTGCATAGATTTTACAGATCTCAACAAAGCTTGCCCCAAAAGATAATTTCCCTTTACCAAGAATCGACACACTAGTTGATCAAGCTGCAGGAAGTGAAATGCTAAGTTTCCTCGATTGCTTCTCGGGATATCATCAAATTTACATGAAAAAGAAGATGAAGAAAAAACAAGTTTCATAACACCATTTGGGACTTTGTTTTCAAAAAGAATGGCGAGAGGGTTTCGCAATGCTTTGGTTCAAGCTTCATAAGAATGACATCAGTAGCACTAAAAGATCAAATCGGAGACAATTTGCTAGCTTATGTTGACGACATAATAGTGAAAAGCAAAAACGCGAAGACCATTTGAAAGACTTGAAGCAAACATTTGAAAATTTGAGAAAAGCAAATCTCAAACTCAATCCCGAAAAATGTACCTTCGGAGTACAAAAAGGCAAGATCCTCGGGTGCATAGTTTTAGCAAAAGGCATTGACCCAAATCCAGAAAAAATAAGGGCAATCATGCAAACTCAGGTCCCAAAGAACATCAAAGACATACAAAACTTGACAGGGAAGATTGCCCATTTGAATAGATTCATATCAAAATCAGCAGAAAAAAGTTTCCCAATTTTTTCAAGCACTCAAAGGGGCTAAGACAAATTTCACATGGGGAGAAGAACAACAAAAAAGCTTTTGAGGAAATAAAGAAATATCTTTCAAGCCCCTCAACATTAACAACACCAAATGTTGATCAAGAACTACTCTTATACATCTCAAAGATCCGAAAAGCAAAAGAAGCGCAAATACTAGTGCAAGAAAGAGAAAAAGACCATGCGAAGAGACAAGAACTAGTTTACTTCGTCTCCAAGCCCTCTCCGGATCAAAAATGTTTTACTCGGAGATAGAGAAGATAGCATATGCAAGTACTCATGGCAACAAGAAAGTTGAAGCACTACTTCTTGGCCCACAAAGTTAGAATTCCAACAAATCAACCACTCAAAGATGTACTACAAAGTTGTAAATCTTCTGAAGGCTAGGAAAATGGGCAAATTTGAAATCTCACAATATTTCATTGAATTTGAGAAAAAGAACAGCAATAAAGTCACAAGTATTAGCAGATTTTATCTCGGATCGACACCAAAGCAACATGTGGCGAAGATCAAAAGAATCATCAAGAATGGACATTGTCTTGCCAAGAATGGACAATGAATTGTGATGGAGCATGGGGCTCCGCTAGGCGGGTGTAGCGGCAATAATTACTTCACCATGGTGTCAAAATGAAATATGCAGCAAGACTTGAATTTCGATGCACAAACAACATCGCGGAGTATGAAGCAAGTATTCTTTGGGGCTCCGCAAGGCAAGAGCAATGGGCATACAAAAAATCCCCGATAAAAATAGATTCTCAAGTCGTGGCGGGGACATGTCGAGAAAAATTACAAAGCAAAAGATCCGAGCTGGCAAAATACTTGCAAAGTGTAAGGGATCAAGAAAAACACTTCAAAGGATTCACGGTGACGAAGCATTTCAAGAACAAAAACAACGAAGAAGCGGATGAAATTGCAAAGGCAAAGCGACTTTCAAAAGTGAAATTGCCTCCGGATGTGTTTATCCAATATTAGCGAGAATCTTCAATAAAAGCAAAACTTGAAGAACCAAAATACATCCACATCATTGAGAGCAAAGGCGGAGATCGAAATAATAGCATTCTTGAGAGGATTTTATGAACCGTAAAGCGAAGTCAAAGAGATGAGAATGAAACACAAAACAAGAAATTACAAACTCATTGACAATCAACTCTTCAAGCATGGCATTTGCGAACCATTACTCAAATGCATATCTAGCGAAGAAGGCAAAAAATTGTTACAAGAAATACACAACGGAATATATGGAAATCATCCGGCCCAAGAGCCATAGCGGAAAAGCATTTAGACAAGGGTTCTATTGGCCAACTGCTCAAAAAGATAGCAAGGAAATAGTCAAAACTTGTCACAATTGCCAAATCTCAGCAAACAAGAAGAATGCCTTGGCCAATCCAATTCAAGCATATTGAACCTACTTGGCCGCTAGCAAGATGGGGAATAGACATAATCGGCAAACTTCCACCAGCTCAAGGCAATTACCAATGCGCGATCGTTGTCGCGGTTGAATATTTCACAAAGTGGATAGAAGCGAAGCCAATCACAAACATGTCATCCACAACAATGAAGAAGTTTCTTTGGCAAAATATAATTTGTAGATTCGGAGTTCCAAGACATATAACATTATACAATGGAACTCAATTTGATAGCGAAGATTTTAGAAGCTATTGTGAAAGTATGAGAATTCAACTTTGCTTCGCGTCAGTCAAATATCCTCAATCCAATGGAGCGGTCGAAAGAGCAAATGGCATCATATGTGTGGGAATCTCAAAAATCTAGTAGGACTTCCCAAAAGGAAAATGGGTTGAGGAATTGCCAAGAATTATTTGGAGTCACAACACAACTACAACAAGATCAACAAAGTTTACACCATTCAATTTACTATACGGAGATGAAGCAATGACTCGGAAGAAATACAATTTGAAGGTCCAAGAACAAGGTGTCCAAATAACAAGCGAAGATGACCAAAAAGACAAGCAAGGACTTGCTTGAAGAAGAAAGAAACCAAGCTGTGATGAACCTCGAGAAAATACCAAGAAGAAACAAGCAAATGGTACAACAAGAAAGTAGTTAAAAAGATTTCTGACCGGGAGACTTCATGCTCAAAAGGAAAAGAAACGAAGATACTTGTGGGGAAAATTTCAACAAAAATGGGAAGGACCTTTCATCATAACAAAGGTCAAACAGGCAAGGTTCTTATCACTTGGAGAACCTCAAAGGAGAAGAATTAAGCCATTCATGGAACATCAAGGACCTTCGCAAGTATTACCCTTAAGAGATTCTATTTTTCTTAAGTTTTTTTTGTAAATAGGCAAATTAGATTCAATTTCTTAGAAGCATTTTATCATTTCAACCAAGACTGCACTCTTTTTCCACTCGGGGAAGCCCTTCCGAGGGGTGAGTGGTTTTTTTAACGAGGGAACTCCATTGTAATTCTCATATCAAATATAAATGAGAAAGTAGTTTCCCCAAGTTTGTGCATTGTTTACTTTCTTTTCCTTTAAATTTAAAAAAAAAAAAAAAAAGCAAAAACGCTTTAACATCGGCTAAAAGTTTTCAAAAAAAAAAAAATAAAGTAGGTATAATTTAAGTACAAAACTAAAATTATTACCTACAGAAATTCTCTAAGGAGAAAATTTTGACTTCAAAACGAAGCCTTCGGCTCCTACTTCTTGAGAAAGAAGGGGACGACGTTTTCAAAATTCTCTAAGGAGAAAAATTTTGACTTCAAAACGAAGTCTTCGCTTCTACGCCGCAAAAAGAAGGGGATGGCGTTTTCAAAATTCTCAAAGAAGAAAATTTTGACTTCAAAACGAAGTCTTCGTTCCTACTTCGCTAAAAAAAAAGGGGACGGCGTTTTCAAAATTCTCTAAGGAGAAAATTTTGACTTCAAAATGAAGTCTTCGCTCCTACGCCATAAAAAAAGAAGGGGATGGCGTTTTCAAAATTCTCTAAGGAGAAAAATTTTGACTTC
Organism: Hyparrhenia diplandra; assembly: GCA_015847255.1. Taxonomy (NCBI): domain Eukaryota; kingdom Viridiplantae; phylum Streptophyta; class Magnoliopsida; order Poales; family Poaceae; genus Hyparrhenia; species Hyparrhenia diplandra. The sequence goes on from JADLZK010003475.1 coordinate 62,946, forward strand.
AAAGCGAAGTCTTAAGCTCCTACTTCTCAAAAAAGAAGGGGCGGCGTTTTCAAAATTCTCTAAGGAGAAAATTTTGACTTCAAAACGAAGTCTTCGGCTCCTACTTCTAAGAAAAAAGAAGGGGCGGCGTTTTCAAAATTCTCTAAGGAGAAAATTTTGACTTCAAAGCGAAGTCTTCGCTCCTACGCCGCAAAAAAGAAGGGGACGGCGTTTTTCAAAATTCTCTAAGGAGAAAATTTTGACTTCAAAACGAAGTCTTCGCTCCTACGCCGCAAAAAAGAAAGGAGACGGCGTTTTCAAAATTCTCTAAGGAGAAAATTTTGACTTCAAAGCGAAGTCTTCGCTCCTACTTCGCAAAAAAAGAAGGGGCGGCGTTTTCAAAATTTTCTAAGGAGAAAAATTTTGACTTCAAAACGAAGTCTTCGCTCCTACTTACCAAAAAAAAGAAGGGGACGGCGTTTTCAAAATTCTCTAAGGAGAAAATTTTGACTTCAAAACGAAGTCTTCGCTCCTACTTCGCAAAAAAAGAAGGGGACAGCGTTTTCAAAATTCTCTAAGGAGAAAATTTTTGACTTCAAAACAAAGTCTTCGCTCCTACTTCGATAAAAAGAAGAGAACGATGTTTTCAAAATTCTCTAAGGAGAAATTATAGACTTCAAATCAAAGTCTCCATTCCAATTTCACAAAAAAAGTAGGGGAACAAGGCTTCCTTAGTTAACAAAAACAATAATATATTATACATACGTCTAAAAGTTACAACATCATGCAAAGCACTTATTCAAAAATACATACAACATAGGCAAAGCTTAAACACTCAAAATTCTTGAAGCAACACTAGTTCTTTGCTTCACTAAGAATATCTTCAACAACTTTGTTGATTATTTTTTAATTTGTATCTTGCAAACCATCCTTAAAGATAAAACACGGTGATGCACTTGAGCAAGAAGATGAAACAAAAAACTCAAATGCATTAGGAAAAGAACAAGAGCAAATCGAGAAAATAACAACCCAAAATAACAAAAATCTTACTTGTCCAATATTGCTGAAATCGACAACCCTAGGCATCCTATAAGAATCTCTTGCCTTAGATTTCCCAAGACATTCGTTCACAAATTCATCAATATTAGCGTTACGGAAGCGAAAAACTTCGAAGCGAAAACAAAATCACCCTTCGCAATCATAAGAGGCATCGCCCACAACAATATCTTCTGCGTGAGGCCGCTGCGTGAGAAACCGCGAAAAGATTATCAAATCCAAAATTCGCCATGAGAATCGAGAGAAATCAAACTTCGCAATAACATCGATTTCGCATAAACATAAGTAACAAAGTTTAAACAACCCATTAACTCAACAAACTTACAACACTTGTTATCACCATGTTCTTTTTTCTCTCACATCTCACAAAAACAAGGAAAATAAAAGCCATTCCACAAGATTAAGCCCTCCGATCACTAACATTGTCGCGGCTCCTTTCCTCTTCTTCACGGACCCTCCCTTTCCTCTTCCATCTCTTGTTTCACGAGGTTTCTCTTCTTCTGTAAGATATCGAATTCAAAACATTAAAAAAATAAAAGTCGAATGCAAAAATAAAACCAAAAAAAATGAAAGCTTAAAAATAAAAACAATAGAGTAAGTAAACAAAATACCTTCTTGACTTTCTCTTTAACTTTGTCCAAGCAATGGTCATGACCACATTTACACGGTACTCATTAAAGAATTTCTTACAAAGAAGATGAGTACGGGAGAAATCTGGTTAATGACATCACCGAGGAAACTTGAAGGTCGGGTTAGCAAAAGTATCATACAATGGGTCGTTGGCCTCTTTCATCAAGTGTAGAAGTGCCCTGGTTGAGTACATCACACTAATATCAACGGCGACTTGCACAACAACACCAAGGTCTACATCTTGCATGCGCACAACCGGTGAAGAAAGGATCGATCTCGCCAAGTTCCCAACATGGATCTTCAGGAGTGGCACCCCATTTCTCATAAGCTTGCTTGCATTACTCCCAAGTCTGGTGAATCTTCGCTGCATAAGCTCATCATTTTCAACCTTCTTCTCTAAAGAGGCTTTCTCCCTCTTCAAAGTCTCAATAGTAGACTTAAGCTTCAGCAAGTTCGACATCTTTTTCCTTGATAATATCGAAGCTTTGTGATATAAGCGATCAATTTTGTGCCATTCATCGGCGGCTGGCCTCTTTCCACCTCCTTAGCCGCAAGTTGAGTTTTAACATCTCGATTTCTTCCAATAGAGACTTTTCTTTAACTGCAAAAGCAGTAGCACTGTCTTCGAGAGATTTCCTCAACCCACGTTGAACAATAGCACCCTATAACATAAAACTCTCAATCAAAAAAACCAAACACAACTAATGAAACTTCGCAATAAAGAGAAAAGCAAAGAAATATACCTTATACATCAGATTTAGTCGGCGTCGGCCAACTCAAAGCGGGTTCATCTTCGCTAGCTCCCCTTGACATCAGGTATAGAAAGCATCATCAATGCATTTCGATAATTGTTGCTCATGCTTTCTAGGAAGCACCCGAAGCTTGTCCACTCCCACTCCAACAAACTTGAAAGAATCCAAGTTAACTCCACCATCAAGACAAAATTTTAAGGTGTTTTCACTAGATTTAGAAACGACCTCGGAAGAAAAATCATGTGCATCACGACCAGCCCTGAGTCGGTGATCTTCAAAAACACCTTTCATTAAACTAACATCAACGACCTTCTCTTTAGTCGAAGTCGAGGCATCGGGAAAGAAGTGAGCTAAGAAAAACGAAGTCAAAAATGGCACCTTAAAAGACAAAAGTATTTCTGGTCAAACAAGGCAAGGAAAACTTACAAATTTTCTCTCCCTCCTTCAAAGGGCATGAAACTTTTTTGTTGAGCTTCAACATCGATCAGCGACTCAGATAAACGGCGGCCGATGTCTGTTTCGGCTGCGTCATCAACAATATCATCAAAATCATCAAAAAAGGAAAAGTTTGCGGTCCTAGTCCCTTTCTTCTTAATTTTCTCCTTGATGACCGGCAATGAACATGAGCCTTTTCTTTCAAAGTTTGAACTACAAAAAATAAAAATTAAAAGATCAAAAAGATTTACCTATAGAAGATGACTTTCACGGGAAAAATAACAACTTATTCAACATACCGGTGGCTTTTGTGAGACTCTACAACATTCCCCAAAGATGATTTTGCGGGAATACCAACATCTTCATCCAAAGTCACTTTAGGAATATTTCTCTCAAGAGTGTGGAAGCATTTTACGGATTCACTATCAGCGACACATGTAAATATCCTTGGCTAACATAGCTAAACTTAGACTATTGCGCTCAACACTCAAAATAGAAGTGTTATTAGCCTAATTGAGGAGGAAATTCTGGAGTTGGGTCCCTAAGTCTAGGGGAAAAGGGAGATGCGTACCCGTGTAGGTGAAGCTTCCATAGCAGAAGCATCAGCTGCATCATCTTCACCAGCAGTGCCAGAAGTACCCAAGTTCTGCGAAGACCCAAAATTTTGCAAGTATTACGCTAACGGAGTAAGCAAATCCGAGTCGATCCGGTAGGGTGCGAAAAGCCTTGCAAATCTTGCTCACCTCAAAATCATGAGAAGAAATGCCAAACTTAGCGGCATCAAGTCTTTGGAGCATCGGCTTCATTTGTCACTAAGATCTATGTTATCAAGCAAGTACGCCACTATCTTTCTAGCCTTCTTTCTCGGAGGCTTCGACACAACATCGGCTTTATCGGTAGGAGTCTTCGCTGCGGTTTTTGTAGAAGTGGAAGAGAGCGGCTCCACTTTTCTTCCGTTTCTTTTCAACTACTTTTGGCTCTTCCTGGTCTTTCTTTTCCGTGTGCATAAGTAGGAGGAGGACGAACTTTATAAGTTATCTTTGCCAAATCAAAAATTCAATTTAGCCTAATATACTCTTCACCAATAATTTCATCCATCAATTTTCTTTCGGTATGAAGATATTTTTTTGAGCAATTCTCTGACCCGATTTTTCCACATCTACCACAAAATCTTCTTCAAGAAAAGCGTGAAGGCATCATTTGTATCTTTGTCGGGGAAAGTATAATCCTTATCCCTAATTCTCTTCTTATGAAAACGAAGAAAGTCCCAACCAACCCTAAGTGGCCAAACTCCAAAGGCCGGATATTTTTCAACCAAGTCGAGTTGATTGTTGATACACAACTCTCTTAAAAGCCTTGAGACATTGAGAACAATTCTTGGATTTTGTAAACGAAGGCTTGCACTCAAAACGTTCTCTATGCATGCGAGAAGCCATTGGATAGCTCTTAACGATTCCTTGCCTCTTCCCATGGTTTTCTTCAACAAGAGGAACCTTGTGATAAAACCAATAATTACACCATCCATCGGCCCATTTGTTTTTGGAAGCGGGTGCAATGTTTTACGCCCATGAGCGACCTTGAAACTGCAACAAGCAAAATAAAGCTTCACACTTTGATCAATCTTCTTGGCGAAACCGAGTATGAAGTTCATAGAGAGAACAAAAGGCATCTATGTGCGGCTGAGCGTCTTGACTTCGGACAGCCCAAATGAAAGACAGAGCAATTTAACAATTGCGTTGGGAGTCAAGTGGTGCATCTCGATGTTGAATCTTTTGAAAATTTCTTCAAGAAAGTTCTGAGGAGGCATACGAAGGCCCGCAGTGAACAGGTCCTTGAAAACAATACATTCATCAGGCTTAGGTTTGGGAACTTTTTCATTAGGCTCCGCTGGCCTGTATTGACCTCCCCTTAAAATGCCATCTTTAACCATCTTCCTGAAATCTTCATCAGTCATTTTACTAAGACCGAAAGTCGGTGATATTCTATCATCGGAAGCAATTCGAGGAAGTGGAAACATCGAAAGCCCTTCTTCATCCTTCTCTTGAGAATTGACCTCTCTCTCAACCAGGTCTTCTTGAGAACCAATCGGAGCATCTTCAGCAAGAGCCATTCTGGTTTAAAAATAACAGTAGCACATAAATTGATTGAAAAAAAATAAAACAACCTTCGGAAACAAAAGATAACTAAGAAAGAAGAACTAACATAATTACCTGTAAATAGAAATTTCAACCTTCGCGATGAAAAAAAATGTGGCCGGGGAGAAAATTGGCTTCAAAGAAAAAGAGATGTTTTTGACTTCGCAAGAACACCGAAATTTTTTTCAAAAAGGTGGCCCCTCTTGAAAAGATGAAGAAAGCGGGGGGGTGGGGGTGCTACGCTATTTATAGACCACTTCGGTCAAAAGCGGTCAAACTAGCCGTTTTTAAAAAAGCGATTCGCGAAGACACAAATAACAAGTCCAACTTCAAAGTCGGGACGGCGTTTTCGAGATCGAAACAAAGTTTTGAGAAAACTTATGATTCGCGGGTTTCATGCCTTTGAAGTCGGCCTTCGCCCTAATTTCTTTGTTGGAGTTCTAACTTTGATTTCATTCAAACTTTCGTCCCCGGACTTTGATAATTTCAGAAAAGCGTACGTCGATTACAAGACAAGAATTAATTTTAAGACTTAAAAGGTGTCTTCGGAAATCTTAGCTTAGCCGGAGCGACAAGTCAAGAAGACAAGAAAGATCAAGACCAAGATCGAGGCGAAGGCACCTATGTGTTTAGAGTGAAATCTTGGAATTCGAAAGAAAATCTCAGTATTCGACCTATGTGTCAAGAAACAAGAAGGAAACGAGACGAAAGCTACATAGGAAGTTAGAGTGGATAGTTTAGATGACGGTAGGATCAATTACATTCGTTCCCTAACCGTTAATATATGTTTCTAGATGTGACATTAGGGACTACTGGCGATGATTTCAACGTGAACTCAAAACAAAGAGAAGTTTCCAATCAGAAGCTAAAGAATCGAGCTAGACTTTTTCATGGTTGTGAAATCAAATGCCTCACCCTAGGGAGCCTAAACTTGAAGAAGTGGACCATTAGATAGTTTTTTCTAAGAATCACTTGTCATAGGCCTTAAAATAGCACTAGTTTAGAGTGAAATCTTGGAATTCCAAAGAAAATCTCTGTGTCGACCTACGTATCAAAACAAGAAGGGAACGACACAAAACTAACATAGGAAGTTAGGGTGGATAGGTTAGATGATGGTAGGATCAATTAAATTGCGTTCCCTAACCGTTAATATAGAATCGAGCTATACTTTTTCGTGGTTGTGGAATCAAATGCCTCACCCTAGGGAGCCTAAATTTTAAGAAGTGGACCACTGGAGAGTTTTTCTAAGAATCACTTTTCATAGGCCTCAAAGTAGCTTTTTGTTTAGAGTGAAATCTTGGAACTCCAAAAAAATTGTGTCAACCTATTATCGAAACAAGAAGGGGAGCGACACGAAAGCTACATTGGAAGTTAGGGTGGATATGTTAGATGATGGTAGGATCAATTAAGTTGCGTTTCGCAACCATTAATATATGTTTCCGGATGTGACATAGGGACTGCTGGCAATGATTTCAGCATGAACTCAAACCAAAGAGAAGTTTCCAATCCGGCTATAGAATCGAGCTAGACTATTTCATGGTTGTGGAATCAAATGCCTCACCCTACGGAGCCTAATTTGAAGAAGTGGACCATTGGAGAGTTTTTCTAAGAATCACTTGTCACAGGCCTCAAAGTAGCACTTGTTTAGAGTGAAATCTTGGAATTCCAAAGAAAATCTCAGTAATCGACTTACGTATCAAAACAAGAGGGGAACGACACGAAAGCTACATAGGAAGTTAGGGTGGATGGGTTAGATGATGGTAGGATCAATTAAGTTGCGTTCCCCAACCGTTAATATATGTTTCGGATGTGACATAGGGACTGATGGTAATGATTTCAGTAGCGAACTCAAACCAAAGAGAAGTTTCCAATCCAGCTAAAGAATCGAGCTAGACTTTTTCGTGGTTGTGGAATCAAATGCCTCACCCTAGGGCGCCTAAATTTGAAGAAGTGGACCATTGGAGAGTTTTTCTAAGAATCACTTGTCATTGGCCTCAAAGTAGCTTTTTGTTTAGAGTGAAATCTTTGAATTCCAAAGAAAATCTCTATGTCGACCAATGTATCGAAACAAGAAGGGGAACGACACGAAAGCTATATAGGAAGTTAGGGTGGATGGGTTAGATGATGGAAGGATCAATTAAGTTGCGTTCCCCAACCGTTAATATATGTTTCGGATGTGACATAGGGACCGATGGCAATGATTTCAGCGTGAACTCAAACCAAAGAGAAGTTTCCAATCCGGCTATAGAATCGAGCTATACTTTTTAGGTGGTTGTGGAATCAAATGCCTCACCCTAGGGAGCCTAAATTTGAAAAAGTGGACCATTGGAGTTTTTCTAAGAATCACTTGTCATAGGCCTCAAAAGTAGCACTTGTTTAGAGTGAAATCTTGGAATTCAAAAGAAAATCTCTATGTCGACCTACGTGTCGAAACAAGAAGGGGAGCGACACGAAAGCTACATAGGAAGTTAGGGTGGATAAGTTAGATGATGGTAGGGTCAATTAAGTTGTGTTCCCCAACCGTTAATATATGTTTCCGGATGTGACATAGGGACTGATGGCAATGATTTCAGCGTGAACTCAAACCAAAGAGAAGTTTCCAATCAAGCTGTAGAATCGAGCTAGACTTTTTTGTGGTTGTGGAATCAAATGCCTCACCCTAAGGAGCCTAAATTTGAAGAAGTGTACCATTGGAGAGTTTTTCAACGAATCACTTGTCATAGGCCTCAAAGTAGCACTTGTTTAGAGTGAAATCTTGGAATTCCAAAGAAAATCTCGGTGTCGACCTACGTATCGAAACAAGAAGGGGAACGACACGAAAGCTACATAGGAAGTTAGGGTGGATAAGTTGGATGATGGTAGGATCAATTAAGTTGCGTTCCCCAACATTAATATATGTTTCCGGATGTGACATAGGGACTGATGGCAATGATTTCTGTGCGAACTCAAACCAAAGAGAAGTTTCCAATCCGGCTATAGAATCGAGCTAGACTTTTTCGTGGTTGTGGAATCAAATGCCTCACCCTAGGGAGCCTAAATTTGAAGAAGTGGACCACTGGAGAGTTTTTCTAAGAATCACTTGTCATAGGCCTCAAAGTAGCACCTGTTTAGAGTGAAATCTTAGAATTCCAAAGAAAATCTCTATGTCGACCAACGTATCGAAACAAGAAGGGGAACGACACGAAAGCTATAGAGAAAGTTAGGGTGGATGGGTTAGATGATGGAAGGATCAATTAAGTTGCGTTCCCCAACCGTTAATATATGTTTCCGGATGTGACATAGGGACTGCTGGCAATGATTTCAGCGCAAACTCAAACCAAATAGAAGTTTTCAATCCGGCTATAGAATCGAGCTATACTTTTTCGGGGTTGTGGAATCAAATGCCTCACCCTAGGGAGAATAAATTTGAAGAAGTGGACCACTGGAGAGTTTTTCTAAGAATCACTTGTCATAGGCCTCAAAGTAGCACCTGTTTAGAGTGAAATCTTAGAATTCGAAAGAAAATCTCTGTGTCGACCTACGTGTCGATACAAGAAGGGGAACGACACGAAAGCTACATAGGAAGTTAGGGTGGATACGTTGGATGATGGTAGAATCAATTAAGTTGCGTTCCCTAACCGTTAATATATGTTTCCGGATGTGACATAGGGACTGCTGGCAATGATTTCAGCGCAAACTCAAACCAAATAGAAGTTTTCAATCCGGCTATAGAATCGAGCTATACTTTTTCGTGGTTGTGGAATCAAATGCCTCACCCTAGGGAGCCTAAATTTGAAGAAGTGGACCACTGGAGAGTTTTTCTAAGAATCACTTGTCATAGGCCTCAAAGTAGCACTTGTTTAGAGTGAAATCTTAGAATTCCAAAAAAAAATCTCTATGTCGACCTACGTATCGAAACAAGAAGGGAGCGACACGAAAGCTACATAGGAAGTTAGGGTGGATAGGTTAGATGATGGTAGGATCAATTAAGTTGTGTTCCCCAACCGTTAATATATGTTTCGGATGTGACATAGGGATGGATGGCAATGATTTCAGCGTGAACTCAAACCAAAGAGAAGTTTCCAATCCGGCTATAGAATCGAGCTAGACTTTTTTTTGTGGTTGTGGAATCAAATGCCTCACCCTAAGGAGCCTAAATTTGAAGAAGTGGACCATTGGAGAGTTTTTCTAAGAATCACTTGTCATAGGCCTCAAAGTAGCACTTGTTTAGAGTGAAATCTTGGAATTCCAAAGAAAATCTACGTGTCGACCTACGTATCGAAACAAGAAGGAGCGACACGAAAGCTACATAGGAAGTTAGGGTGGATAAGTTGGATGATGGTAGGATCAATTAAGTTGCGTTCCCCAACATTAATATATGTTTCGGATGTGACATAGGGACTGATGGCAATGATTTGTGCGAACTCAAACCAAAAGAAGTTTCCAATCCGGCTATAGAATCGAGCTAGACTTTTTTCGTGGTTGTGGAATCAAATGCCTCACCCTAGGGAGCCTAAATTTGAAGAAGTGGACCCATTGGAGAGTTTTTCTAAGAATCACTTGTCATAGGCCTCAAAAGTAGCACTTGTTTAGAGTGAAATCTTGGAATTCCAAAGAAAATCTCTGTATGTCGACCTACGTATCGAAACAAGAAGGGGAACGACACGAAAGCTACATAGGAAGTTAGGGTGGATGGGTTAGATGATGGTAGGATCAATTAAGTTGCGTTCCCCAACCGTTAATATATGTTTCGGATGTGACATAGGGACTGGCGGCAATGATTTCAGCGCAAACTCAAACCAAATAGAAGTTTTTCCAATCGGCTATAGAATCGAGCTAGACTTTTTTCATGGTTGTGGAATCAAATGCCTCACCCTAGGGAGCCTAAATTTGAAGAAGTGGACCATTGGAGAGTTTTTCTAAGAATCACTTGTCATAGGCCTCAAAGTAGCACTTGTTTAGAGTGAAATCTTGGAATTTCAAAGAAAATCTACGTAATCGACCTACGTGTCGAAACAAGAAGGGAGCGACACGAAAGCTACATAGGAAGTTAGGGTGGATAGGTTGGATGATGGTAGGATCAATTAAGTTGCGTTCCCCAACCGTTAATATATGTTTCGGAGGATGTGACATAGGGACTTGCGGCAATGATTTTCGGCGCGAACTCAAACCAAATAGAAGTTTTCAATCCGGCTATAGAATCGAGCTATACTTTTTGTGGTTGTGGAATCAAATGCCTCACCCTAGGGAGCCTAAATTTGAAGAAGTGGACATTTGGAGAGTTTTCTAAGAATCACTTGTCATAGGCCTCAAAGTAGCACTTGTTTAGAGTGAAATCTTGGAATTTCAAAGAAAATCTCTATGTCGACCTACGTATCGAAACAAGAAGAGGAGAACGACACGAAAGCTACATAGGAAGTTAGGGTGGATAGGTTAGATGATGGTAGGATCAATTAAGTTGTGTTCCCCAACCGTTAATATATGTTTCGGATGTGACATAGGGACTCTGATGGCAATGATTTCAGTAGTGAACTCAAACCAAAAGAAGTTTCCAATCAGGCTATAGAATCGAGCTAGACTTTTTTGTGGTTGTGGAATCAAATGCCTCACCCTAGGGAGCCTAAATTTGAAGAAGTGGACCATTGGAGTTTTTTCTAAGAATCACTTGTCATAGGCCTCAAAGTAGCACTTGTTTAGAGTGAAATCTTGGAATTTCAAAAGAAAATCTCTATGTCGACCTACGTGTCGAAACAAGAAGGGGAGCGACACGAAAGCTACATAGGAAGTTAGGGTGGATAGGTTGGATGATGGTAGGATCAATTAAGTTGCGTTCCCCAACATTAATATATGTTTTCGGATGTGACATAGGGAATGCTGGCAATGATTTCAGCGCTTGAACTCAAACCAAAGAGAAGTTTCCAATCCGGCTATAGAATCGAGCTAGACTTTTAGGTGGTTGTGGAATCAAATGCCTCACCCTAGGGAGCCTAAATTTGAAGAAGTGGACCATTGGAGAGTTTTTCTAAGAATCACTTGTCATAGGCCTCAAAGTAGCACTTGTTTAGAGTGAAATCTTGGAATTCCAAAGAAAATCTCTATAATCGACCTACGTATCAAAACAAGAAGGGGAGCGACACGAAAGCTACATAGGAAGTTAGGGTGGATAGGTTAGATGATGGTAGGATCAATTAAGTTGCGTTCCCCAACCGTTAATATATGTTTCGGATGTGACATAGGGCTGGCGGCAATGATTTCAGCGCAAACTCAAACCAAAGAGAAGTTTTCAATCCGGCTATAGAATCGAGCTAGACTTTTTTCATGGTTGTGGAATCAAATGCCTCACCCTAGGGAGCCTAAATTTGAAGAAGTGGACCATTGGAGAGTTTTTCTAAGAATCACTTGTCATAGGCCTCAAAGTAGCACTTGTTTAGAGTGAAATCTTGGAATTCCAAAGAAAATCTCTGTGTCGACCAACGTATCGAAACAAGAAGGGGAACGACACGAAAGCTACATAGGAAGTTAGGGTGGATAGGTTGGATGATGGTAGGATCAATTAAGTTGCGTTCCCCAACCGTTAATATATGTTTCCGGATGTGACATAGGGACTGCTGGCAATGATTTCAGCACGAACTCAAACCAAAGAGAAGTTTCCAATCCGGCTATAGAATCGAGCTAGACTTTTTCGTGGTTGTGGAATCAAATGCCTCACCCTAGGGAGCCTAAATTTGAAGAAGTGGACCATTGGAGAGTTTTTCTAAGAATCACTTGTCATAGGCCTCAAAGTAGCACTTGTTTAGAGTGAAATCTTGGAATTCAAAGAAAATCTCTATGTCGACCTACGTATCGAAACAAGAAGGGGAGCGACACATGAAAGCTACATAGGAAGTTAGGGTGGATAGGTTAGATGATGGTAGGATCAATTAAGTTGTGTTCCCCAACCGTTAATATATGTTTCGGATGTGACATAGGGACTGCTGGCAATGATTTCAGTGAACTCAAACCAAAGAGAAGTTTCCAATCGGCTATAGAATCGAGCTAGACTTTTTGTGGTTGTGGAATCAAATGCCTCACCCTAGGGAGCCTAAATTTGAAAAAGTGGACCATTGGAGAGTTTTTCTAAGAATCACTTGTCATAGGCCTCAAAGTAGCACTTGTTTAGAGTGAAATCTTGGAATTCCAAAAGAAAAATCTCGGTGTTGACCTACTATCGAAACAAGAAGGGAGCGACACGAAAGCTACATAGGAAGTTAGGGTGGATAGGTTAGATGATGGTAGGATCAATTAAGTTGCGTTCCCCAACGTTAATATATGTTTCGGATGTGACATAGGGACTGGCTGGCAATGATTTCATGCGTGAACTCAAACCAAAGAGAAGTTTCCAATCCGGCTATAGAATCGAGCTAGACTTTTTCGTGGTTGTGGAATCAAATGCCTCACCCTAGGGAGCCTAAATTTGAAGAAGTGGACCATTGGAGAGTTTTTCTAAGAATCACTTGTCATAGGCCTCAAAGTAGCACTTGTTTAGAGTGAAATCTTGGAATTCCAAAGAAAATCTCGTATGTCGACCTACGTATCGAAACAAGAAGGGGAGCGACACGAAAGCTACATAGGAAGTTAGGGTGGATAGGTTAGATGATGGTAGGATCAATTAAGTTGCGTTCCCCAACCGTTAATATATGTTTTCGGATGTGACATAGGGGCTGGCGGCAATGATTTCAGCGCGAACTCAAACCAAAAGAAGTTTCCAATCCGGCTATAGAATCGAGCTAGACTTTTTTTGTGGTTGTGGAATCAAATGCCTCACCCTAGGGAGCCTAAATTTGAAGAAGTGGACCATTGGAGAGTTTTTCTAAGAATCACTTGTCATAGGCCTCAAAGTAGCACTTGTTTAGAGTGAAATCTTGGAATTCCAAAGAAAATCTTTGTAATCGACCTACGTGTCGAAACAAGAAGGGAGCGACACGAAAGCTACATAGGAAGTTAGGGTGGATAGGTTAGATGATGGTAGGATCAATTAAGTTGCGTTCCTGAACCGTTAATATATGTTTCCGAATGTGACATAGGGACTGTTGGCAATGATGTCAGCGTGAACTCAAACTAAAGAGAAGTTTCCAATCCGTCTATAGAATCAAGCTAGACTTTTTCATGGTTGTGGAATCAAATGCCTCACCCTAGGGAGCCTAAATTTGAAGAAGTGGACCATTGGAGAGTTTTTCTAAGAATCACTTGTCATAGGCCTCAAAGTAGCACTTGTTTAGAGTGAAATCTTGGAATTCCAAAGAAAATCTCTGTAATGTCGACCTACGTATCGAAACAAGAAGGGAGCGACGAAAGCTACATAGGAAGTTAGGGTGGATAGGTTAGATGATGGTAGGATCAATTAAGTTCGTTCCCCAACCGTTAATATATGTTTCGGATGTGACATAGGGACTGGCGGCAATGATTTCGGCGCATGAACTCAAACCAAAAGAAGTTTCCAATCCGGCTATAGAATCGAGCTAGACTTTTTCGTGGTTGTGGAATCAAATGCCTCACCCTAGGGAGCCTAAATTTGAAGAAGTGGACCATTGGAGAGTTTTTCTAAGAATCACTTGTCATAGGCCTCAAAGTAGCAACTGTTTAGAGTGAAATCTTAGAATTCCAAAGAAAATCTCTATGTCAACCTACGTATCGAAACAAGAAGGGAGCGACACGAAAGCTACATAGGAAGTTAGGGTGGATAGGTTAGATGATGGTAGGATCAATTAAGTTGCGTTCCCCAACCGTTAATATATGTTTCGGATGTGACATAGGGACTGGCGGCAATGATTTCAGCGTGAACTCAAACCAAAAGAAGTTTCCAATCCGGCTATAGAATTGAGCTAGACTTTTTTGTGGTTGTGGAATCAAATGCCTCACCCTAGGGAGCCTAAATTTGAAGAAGTGGACCATTGGAGAGTTATTCTAAGAATCACTTGTCATAGGCCTCAAAGTAGCACTTGTTTAGAGTGAAATCTTGGAATTCCAAAGAAAATCTACGTGTCGACCTACGTATCGAAACAAGAAGGGGCGACGACATGAAAGCTACATAGGAAGTTAGGGTGGATAGGTTAGATGATGGTAGGATCAATTAAGTTACGTTCCCCAACCGTTAATATATGTTTCGGATGTGACATAGGGACTGATGGCAATGATTTCAGCGCGAACTCAAACCAAAGAGAAGTTTCCAATCCGGCTATAGAATCGAGCTAGACTTTTTCGTGGTTGTGGAATCAAATGCCTCACCCTAGGGAGCCTAAATTTGAAGAAGTGGACCATTGGAGAGTTTTTCTAAGAATCACTTGTCATAGGCCTCAAAGTAGCACTTGTTTAGAGTGAAATCTTGGAATTCAAAGAAAATCTACGTGTCGACCTACGTGTCGAAACAAGAAGGGGAGCGACACGAAAGCTACATAGGAAGTTAGGGTGGATAGGTTAGATGAGGGGAGGATCAATTAAGTTGCGTTCCCCAACCGTTAATATATGTTTCCGGATGTGACATAGGGACTGCTGGCAATGATTTGGCGCGAACTCAAACCAAAGAGAAGTTTCCAATCCGGCTATAGAATCGAGCTAGACTTTTTCGTGGTTGTGGAATCAAATGCCTCACCCTAGGGAGCCTAAATTTGAAGAAGTGGACCATTGGAGAGTTTTTCTAAGAATCACTTTTCATGGGCCTCAAAGTAGCACTTGTTTAGAGTGAAATCTTGGAATTCAAAGAAAATCTCGTATGTCGACCTACGTATCGAAACAAGAAGGGGAAGCGACACGAAAGCTACATAGGAAGTTAGGGTGGATAGGTTAGATGATGGTAGGATCAATTAAGTTGCGTTCCCCAACCGTTAATATATGTTTCGGATGTGACATAGGGACTGGCGGCAATGATTTTGTGAACTCAAACCAAAGAGAAGTTTCCAATCCTGCTATAGAATCGAGCTAGACTTTTTTGTGGTTGTGGAATCAAATGCCTCACCCTAGGGAGCCTAAATTTGAAGAAGTGGACCACTGGAGAGTTTTTCTAAGAATCACTTTTCATAGGCCTCAAAGTAGCACTTGTTTAGAGTGAAATCTTGGAATTCCAAAGAAAATCTACTCTATGTCGACCTACGTATTGAAACAAGAAGGGAGCGACACGAAAGCTACATAGGAAGTTAGGGTGGATAGGTTGGATGATGGTAGGATCAATTAAGTTGCGTTCCCCAACCGTTAATATATGTTTCGGATGTGACATAGGGGCTGGCAATGATTTCAGCGTGAACTCAAACCAAAAGAAGTTTCCAATCCGGCTATAGAATGGAGCTAGACTTTTTTTGTGGTTGTGGAATCAAATGCCTCACCCTAGGGAGCCTAAATTTGAAGAAGTGGACCATTGGAGAGTTTTTCTAAGAATCACTTGTCATAGGCCTCAAAGTAGCACTTGTTTAGAGTGAAATCTTGGAATTCCAAAGAAAATCTACGTAATCGACCCTACGTATCGAAACAAGAAGGGGAGCGACACGAAAGCTACATAGGAAGTTAGGGTGGATAGGTTAGATGATGGTAGGATCAATTAAGTTGTGTTCCCCAACCGTTAATATATGTTTTAGGATGTGACATAGGGACTGTTTGGCAATGATTTCAGCAGCGAACTCAAACCAAAGAGAAGTTTCCAATCCGGCTATAGAATCGAGCTAGACTTTTTCGTGGTTGTGGAATCAAATGCCTCACCCTAGGGAGCCTAAATTTGAAGAAGTGGACCATTGGAGAGTTTTTCTAAGAATCACTTGTCATAGGCCTCAAAGTAGCACTTGTTTAGAGTGAAATCTTGGAATTCCAAAGAAAATCTCGTGTCGACCTATGTATCGAAACAAGAGGGGAGCGACACCGAAAGCTACATAGGAAGTTAGGGTGGATAGGTTAGATGATGGTAGGATCAATTAAGTTGCGTTCCCAAAACCGTTAATATATGTTTCGGATGTGACATAGGGGCTTGGCAATGATTTCAGTGTGAACTCAAAACCAAAAGAAGTTTCCAATCCGGCTATAGAATCGAGCTAGACTTTTTTCGTGGTTGTGGAATCAAATGCCTCACCCTAGGGAGCCTAAATTTGAAGAAGTGGACCATTGGAGAGTTTTTCTAACAATCACTTGTCATAGGCCTCAAAGTAGCACTTGTTTAGAGTGAAATCTTGGAATTCCAAAGAAAATCTCTGTGTCGACCTACGTATCGAAACAAGAAGGGGAACGACACAAAAGCTACATAGGAAGTTAGGGTGGATAGGTTAGATGATGGTAGGATCAATTAAGTTGCGTTCCCCAACCGTTAATATATGTTTAGGATGTGACATAGGGACTGCTTGGCAATGATTTAGCAGTGAACTCAAACCAAAGAGAAGTTTCCAATCCGGCTATAGAATGGAGCTAGACTTTTTCGTGGTTGTGGAATCAAATGCCTCACCCTAGGGAGCCTAAATTTGAAGAAGTGGACCATTGGAGAGTTTTTCTAACAATCACTTGTCATAGGCCTCAAAGTAGCACTTGTTTAGAGTGAAGTCTTGGAATTCTAAAGAAAATCTCTGCGTCGACCTACGTATCGAAACAAGAAGGGGAACGACACGAAAGCTACATAGGAAGTTAGGGTGGATAGGTTAGATGATGGTAGGATCAATTAAGTTGTGTTCCCCAACCGTTAATATATGTTTCTGGATGTGACATAGGGACTGATGGCAATGATTTCAGCGCGAACTCAAACCAAAGAGAAGTTTCCAATCCGGCTATAGAATCGAGCTAGACTTTTTGTGGTTGTGGAATCAAATGCCTCACCCTAGGGAGCCTAAATTTGAAGAAGTGGACCATTGGAGAGTTTTTCTAAGAATCACTTGTCATAGGCCTCAAAGTAGCACTTGTTTAGAGTGAAATCTTGGAATTCCAAAGAAAATCTACGTAATGGAGCCTACGTATCGAAACAAGAAGGGAGCGACACGAAAGCTACATAGGAAGTTAGGGTGGATAGGTTAGATGATGGTAGGATCAATTAAGTTGCGTTCCCCAACCGTTAATATATGTTTTCGGATGTGACATAGGGATTTGGCGGCAATGATTTCAGCGCGAACTCAAACCAAAGAGAAGTTTCCAATCCGGCTATAGAATCGAGCTAGACTTTTTTCGTGGTTGTGGAATCAAATGCCTCACCCTAGGGAGCCTAAATTTGAAGAAGTGGACCATTGGAGAGTTTTTCTAAGAATCACTTGTCATAGGCCTAAAATAGCACTTGTTTAGAGTGAAATCTTGGAATTCCAAAAGAAAATCTGTAATCGACCTACGTATCGAAACAAGAAGGGGAGCGACACGAAAGCTACATAGGAAGTTAGGGTGGATAGGTTAGATGATGGTAGGATCAATTAAGTTGCGTTCCCCAACCGTTAATATATGTTTCGGATGTGACATAGGGACTGGCTGGCAATGATTTCGCGCCTTGCGAACTCAAACCAAAGAGAAGTTTCCAATCCGGCTATAGAATCGAGCTAGACTTTTTCATGGTTGTGGAATCAAATGCCTCACCCTAGGGAGCCTAAATTTGAAGAAGTGGACCATTGGAGAGTTTTTCTAAGAATCACTTGTCATAGGCCTCAAAGTAGCACTTGTTTAGAGTGAAATCTTGGAATTCAAAAGAAAATCTACGTATGTCGACCCCGTATCGAAACAAGAAGGGAGCGACACGAAAGCTACATAGGAAGTTAGGGTGGATAGGTTAGATGATGGTAGGATCAATTAAGTTGCGTTCCCCAACCGTTAATATATGTTTCGGATGTGACATAGGGACTGGCGGCAATGATTTCAGCGTGAACTCAAACCAAAGAGAAGTTTCCAATCCGGCTATAGAATCGAGCTAGACTTTTTTTGTGGTTGTGGAATCAAATGCCTCACCCTAGGGAGCCTAAATTTGAAGAAGTGGACCATTAAGAGAGTTTTTCTAAGAATCACTTGTCATAGGCCTCAAAGTAGCACTTGTTTAGAGTGAAATCTTGGAATTCAAAGAAAATCTACTGTGTCGACCTACGTATCGAAACAAGAAGGGAAGCGACACGAAAGCTACATAGGAAGTTAGGGTGGATAGGTTAGATGATGGTAGGATCAATTAAGTTGCGTTCCCCAACCATTAATATATGTTTCGGATGTGACATAGGGATTAGGGGCGGCAATGATTTTAGTGCGAACTCAAACCAAAGAGAAGTTTCCAATCCGGCTATAGAATCGAGCTAGACTTTTTTGTGGTTGTGGAATCAAATGCCTCACCCTAGGGAGCCTAAATTTGAAGAAGTGGACCATTGGAGAGTTTTTCTAAGAATCACTTGTCATAGGCCTCAAAGTAGCACTTGTTTAGAGTGAAATCTTGGAATTCCAAAGAAAATCTCTACGTAATCGACCTACGTATCGAAAACAAGAAGGGAGCGACACGAAAGCTACATAGGAAGTTAGGGTGGATAGGTTAGATGATGGTAGGATCAATTAAGTTGTGTTCCCCAACCGTTAATATATGTTTCCGGATGTGACATAGGGACTGCTGGCAATGATTTCAGCGCGAACTCAAACCAAAGAGAAGTTTCCAATCCGGCTATAGAATCGAGCTAGACTTTTTCATGGTTGTGGAAACAAATGCCTCACCCTAGGGAGCCTAAATTTGAAAAAGTGGACCATTGGAGAGTTTTTCTAAGAATCACTTGTCATAGGCCTCAAAGTAGCACTTGTTTAGAGTGAAATCTTGGAATTCGAAAGAAAATCTCTGTGTCGACCTACGTGTCGAAACAAGGAGGGGAACGACACGAAAGCTACATAGGAAGTTAGGGTGGATAGGTTAGATGATGGTAGGACCAATTACATTGCGTTCCCCAACCGTTAATATATGTTTCTAGATGTGACATTAGGGACTACTGGCAATGATTTCAAAAGATGAACTCAAACCAAAGAGAAGTTTCCAATCCGGCTATAGAATCAAGCTAGACTTTTTTCAAGATAGTGGAATCAAATGCCTCACCCTAGGGAGCCTAAATTTGAAGAAGTGGACCATTGGAGAGTTTTTCTAAGAATCACTTGTCATAGGCCTTAAAATAGCACTTGTTTAGAGTGAAATCTTGGAATTCCAAAAAGAAAATCTCGTAATAATCGACCTACGTATCGAAACAAGAAGGGGAACGACACGAAAGCTACATAGGAAGTTAGGGTGGATAGGTTAGATGATGGTAGGATCAATTAAGTTGCGTTCCCCAACCGTTAATATATGTTTCCGGATGTGACATAGGGACTGCTGGCAATGATTTCAGCACGAACTCAAACCAAAGAGAAGTTTCCAATCCGGCTATAGAATCGAGCTAGACTTTTTTGTGGTTGTGGAATCAAATGCCTCACCCTAGGGAGCCTAAATTTGAAGAAGTGGACCACTGGAGAGTTTTTCTAAGAATCACTTGTCATAGGCCTCAAAGTAGCACTTGTTTAGAGTGAAATCTTGGAATTCCAAAAAGAAAATCTCGTGTCGACCTACGTATCGAAACAAGAAGGGGAACGACACGAAAGCTACATAGGAAGTTAGGGTGGATAGGTTAGATGATGGTAGGATCAATTAAGTTGCGTTCCCCAACCGTTAATATATGTTTCCGGATGTGACATAGGGACTGGCTTGGCAATGATTTCGGTAGTGAACTCAAACCAAAGAAGTTTCCAATCCGGCTATAGAATCGAGCTAGACTTTTTCGTGGTTGTGGAATCAAATGCCTCACCCTAGGGAGCCTAAATTTGAAGAAGTGGACCATTGGAGAGTTTTTCTAAGAATCACTTGTCATAGGCCTCAAAGTAGCACTTGTTTAGAGTGAAATCTTGGAATTCCAAAGAAAATCTCGTAATGTCGACCTACGTATCGAAACAAGAAGGGAGCGACACGAAAGCTACATAGGAAGTTAGGGTGGATAGGTTAGATGATGGTAGGATCAATTAAGTTGCGTTCCCCAACCGTTAATATATGTTTCGGATGTGACATAGGGGGCTTGGCAATGATTTTTTGCGAACTCAAACCAAAGAGAAGTTTCCAATCCGGCTATAGAATCGAGCTAGACTTTTTTTCATGGTTGTGGAATCAAATGCCTCACCCTAGGGAGCCTAAATTTGAAGAAGTGGACCATTGGAGAGTTTTTCTAAGAATCACTTGTCATAGGCCTCAAAGTAGCACTTGTTTAGAGTGAAATCTTGGAATTCCAAAGAAAATCTCTGTGTCGACCTACATATCGAAACAAGAAGGGAACGACACGAAAGCTACATAGGAAGTTAGGGTGGATAGGTTAGATGATGGTAGGATCAATTACATTGCGTTCCCCAACCGTTAATATATGTTTCGGATGTGACATAGGGACTGTTGGCAATGATTTCAGCATGAACTCAAAACAAAGAGAAGTTTCCAATCCGGCTATAGAATCGAGCTAGACTTTTTTTGGTTGTGGAATCAAATGCCTCACCCTAGGGAGCCTAAATTTGAAGAAGTGGACCATTGGAGAGTTTTTCTAAGAATCACTTGTCATAGGCCTTAAAATAGCGCTTGTTTAGAGTGAAATCTTGGAATTCCAAAAGAAAATCTACGTAATGCGACCTACGTATCGAAACAAGAAGGGGAGCGACACGAAAGCTACATAGGAAGTTAGGGTGGATAGGTTAGATGATGGTAGGATCAATTACATTGCGTTCCCCAACCGTTAATATATGTTTCGGATGTGACATAGGGGCTGGCGGCAATGATTTCAGCGCGAAATCAAACCAAAGAGAAGTTTCCAATCCGGCTATAGAATCGAGCTAGACTTTTTCGTGGTTGTGGAATCAAATGCCTCACCCTAGGGAGCCTAAATTTGAAGAAGTGGACCATTGGAGAGTTTTTCTAAGAATCACTTGTCATAGGCCTCAAAGTAGCACTTGTTTAGAGTGAAATCTTGGAATTCCAAAGAAAATCTCGTATTGTCGACCTACGTATCGAAACAAGAAGGGGAGCGACACGAAAGCTACATAGGAAGTTAGGGTGGATAGGTTAGATGATGGTAGGATCAATTAAGTTGCGTTCCCCAACCGTTAATATATGTTTCGGATGTGACATAGGGACTGGCGGGCAATGATTTTCATGTGAACTCAAACCAAAGAGAAGTTTCCAATCCGGCTATAGAATCGAGCTAGACTTTTTCATGGTTGTGGAATCAAATGCCTCACCCTAGGGAGCCTAAATTTGAAGAAGTGGACCATTGGAGAGTTTTTCTAAGAATCACTTGTCATAGGCCTCAAAGTAGCACTTGTTTAGAGTGAAATCTTGGAATTCCAAAGAAAAATCTCGTAATGGACCTACGTATCGAAACAAGAAGGGGAACGACACGAAAGCTACATAGGAAGTTAGGGTGGATAGGTTAGATGATGGTAGGATCAATTAAGTTGCGTTCCCCAACCGTTAATATATGTTTCGGATGTGACATAGGGACTGGCGGCAATGATTTCAGCTTGAACTCAAACCAAAGAGAAGTTTCCAATCCGGCTATAGAATCGAGCTAGACTTTTTTCGTGGTTGTGGAATCAAATGCCTCACCCTAGGGAGCCTAAATTTGAAGAAGTGGACCATTGGAGAGTTTTTCTAAGAATCACTTGTCATAGGCCTCAAAGTAGCACTTGTTTAGAGTGAAATCTTGGAATTTCAAAGAAAATCTCTCGTATTCGACCTACGTATCGAAACAAGAAGGGGAGCGACACTTAAAGCTACATAGGAAGTTAGGGTGGATAGGTTAGATGATGGTAGGATCAATTAAGTTGCGTTCCCCAACCGTTAATATATGTTTTAGGATGTGACATAGGGACTGGCGGCAATGATTTGGCCTTGAACTCAAACCAAAGAGAAGTTTCCAATCCGGCTATAGAATCGAGCTAGACTTTTTCATGGTTGTGGAATCAAATGCCTCACCCTAGGGAGCCTAAATTTGAAAAGTGGACCAGTGGAGAGTTTTTCTAAGAATCACTTGTCATAGGCCTCAAAGTAGCACTTGTTTAGAGTGAAATCTTGGAATTCAAAGAAAATCTACGTGTTGACCTACGTGTCGAAACAAGGAGGGGAACGACGAAAGCTACATAGGAAGTTAGGGTGGATAGGTTAGATGATGGTAGGACCAATTACATTGCGTTCCCCAACCATTAATATATGTTTCTAGATGTGACATTAGGGACTACTGGCGATGATTTCAGCATGAACTCAAAACAAAGAGAAGTTTCCAATCCGGCTATAGAATCGAGCTAGACTTTTTTCAAGATAGTGGAATCAAATGCCTCACCCTAGGGAGCCTAAATTTGAAGAAGTGGACCATTAGAGAGTTTTTCTAAGAATCACTTGTCATAGGCCTTAAAATAGCACTTGTTTAGAGTGAAATCTTGGAATTCAAAGAAAATCTACGTAATGGACCTACGTATCGAAACAAGAAGGGAGCGACACGAAAGCTACATAGGAAGTTAGGGTGGATAGGTTAGATGATGGTAGGATCAATTAAGTTGCGTTCCCCAACCGTTAATATATGTTTCGGATGTGACATAGGGACTGGCGGCAATGATTTTGTGAACTCAAACCAAAGAGAAGTTTCCAATCGGCTATAGAATCGAGCTAGACTTTTTCATGGTTGTGGAATCAAATGCCTCACCCTAGGGAGCCTAAATTTGAAGAAGTGGACCATTGGAGAGTTTTTCTAAGAATCACTTGTCATAGGGCTCAAAGTAGCACTTGTTTAGAGTGAAATCGTGGAATTCCAAAGAAAATCTCTGTGTCGACCTACTATCGAAACAAGAAGGGGAACGACACGAAAGCAACATAGGAAGTTAGGGTGGATAGGTTAGATGATTGTAGGATCAATTAAGTTGCGTTCCCCAACCGTTAATATATGTTTCCGGATGTGACATAGGGACTGCGGCAATGATTTCATTGTGAACTCAAACCAAAAGAAGTTTCCAATCCGGCTATAGAATCGAGCTAGACTTTTTGTGGTTGTGGAATCAAATGCCTCACCCTAGGGAGCCTAAATTTGAAGAAGTGGACCATTGGAGAGTTTTTCTAAGAATCACTTGTCATAGGCCTCAAAGTAGCACTTGTTTAGAGTGAAATCTTGGAATTCCAAAAGAAAAAAATCTACGTGTCGACCTACGTATCGAAACAAGAAGGGGAGACGACACGAAAGCTACATAGGAAGTTAGGGTGGATAGGTTAGATGATGGTAGGATCAATTACATTTGCGTTCCCCAACCGTTAATATATGTTTCGGATGTGACATAGGGCTTTGGCAATGATTTCAGCGTGAACTCAAACCAAAAGAAGTTTCCAATCCGGCTATAGAATCGAGCTAGACTTTTTTCGTGGTTGTGGAATCAAATGCCTCACCCTAGGGAGCCTAAATTTTAAGAAGTGGACCATTGGAGAGTTTTTCTAAGAATCACTTGTCATAGGCCTCAAAGTAGCACTTGTTTAGAGTGAAATCTTGGAATTCCAAAGAAAATCTACGTAATGGACCTACGTATCAAAACAAGAAGGGAGCGACATGAAAGCTACATAGGAAGTTAGGGTGGATAGGTTAGATGATGGTAGGATCAATTAACATTGCGTTCCCCAACCGTTAATATATGTTTTCGGATGTGACATAGGGGCTACTGGCAATGATTTGCGTGAACTCAAACCAAGAGAAGTTTCCAATCAGGCTATAGAATCGAGCTAGACTTTTTAGGTGGTTGTGGAATCAAATGCCTCACCCTAGGGAGCCTAAATTTGAAGAAGTGGACCATTGGAGAGTTTTTCTAAGAATCACTTGTCATAGGCCTCAAAGTAGCACTTGTTTAGAGTGAAATCTTGGAATTCAAAAGAAAATCTACTGTGTGACCTACGTATCGAAACAAGAAGGGAGCGACACGAAAGCTACATAGGAAGTTAGGGTGGATAGGTTAGATGATGGTAGGATCAATTAATTTGCGTTCCCCAACCGTTAATATATGTTTAGGATGTGACATAGGGGCTGGCGGCAATGATTTGTTGAACTCAAACCAAAAGAAGTTTCCAATCCGGCTATAGAATCGAGCTAGACTTTTTAGGTGGTTGTGGAATCAAATGCCTCACCCTAGGGAGCCTAAATTTGAAGAAGTGGACCATTGGAGAGTTTTTCTAAGAATCACTTTTCATAGGCCTCAAAGTAGCACTTGTTTAGAGTGAAATCTTGGAATTCCAAAAGAAAATCTACGTGTCGACCTACGTTATCAAAACAAGAGGGGCGACACGAAAGCTACATAGGAAGTTAGGGTGGATAGGTTAGATGATGGTAGGATCAATTAAGTTGCGTTCCCCAACCCGTTAATATATGTTTCGGATGTGACATAGGGGCTAGCGGCAATGATTTCAGTTGTGAACTCAAACCAAAGAGAAGTTTCCAATCCGGCTATAGAATCGAGCTAGACTTTTTTCGTGGTTGTGGAATCAAATGCCTCACCCTAGGGAGCCTAAATTTGAAGAAGTGGACCATTGGAGAGTTTTTCTAAGAATCACTTTTCATAGGCCTCAAAGTAGCACTTGTTTAGAGTGAAATCTTGGAATTCCAAAGAAAATCTCTACGTGTGGACCTACGTATCGAAACAAGAAGGGAGCGACCACGAAAGCTACATAGGAAGTTAGGGTGGATAGGTTAGATGATGGTAGGATCAATTAAGTTGCGTTCCCCAACCGTTAATATATGTTTCGGATGTGACATAGGGATTTCTTGGCAATGATTTCAAGCGTGAACTCAAACCAAAGAGAAGTTTCCAATCCGGCTATAGAATCGAGCTAGACTTTTTTGTGGTTGTGGAATCAAATGCCTCACCCTAGGGAGCCTAAATTTGAAGAAGTGGACCATTGGAGAGTTTTTCTAAGAATCACTTGTCATAGGCCTCAAAGTAGCACTTGTTTAGAGTGAAATCTTGGAATTCCAAAGAAAATCTACGTAATTGACCTACGTATCCGAAACAAGAAGGGGAGCGACCACGAAAGCTACATAGGAAGTTAGGGTGGATAGGTTAGATGATGGTAGGATCAATTAAGTTGCGTTCCCCAACCATTAATATATGTTTCGGATGTGACATAGGAACTAGCGGCAATGATTTCGGCTTGAACTCAAACCAAAAGAAGTTTCCAATCCGGCTATAGAATCGAGCTAGACTTTTTTTGTGGTTGTGGAATCAAATGCCTCACCCTAGGGAGCCTAAATTTGAAAGAAGTGGACCATTGGAGAGTTTTTCTAAGAATCACTTGTCATAGGCCTCAAAGTAGCACTTGTTTAGAGTGAAATCTTGGAATTCCAAAGAAAATCTGTGTCAACCTACGTATCGAAACAAGAATGGGAGCGACACGAAAGCTACATAGGAAGTTAGGGTGGATAGGTTAGATGATGGTAGGATCAATTAAGTTGCGTTCCCCAACCGTTAATATATGTTTCGGATGTGACATAGAATTTGCTTTGGCAATGATTTAGCGTGAACTCAAACCAAAGAGAAGTTTCCAATCGGCTATAGAATCGAGCTAGACTTTTTAGGTGGTTGTGGAATCAAATGCCTCACCCTAGGGAGCCTAAATTTGAAGAAGTGGACCATTGGAGAGTTTTCTAAGAATCACTTGTCATAGGCCTCAAAGTAGCACTTGTTTAGAGTGAAATCTTGGAATTTCAAAGAAAATCTACGTGTCGACCTACGTATCAGAAACAAGAAGGGGAGCGACACGAAAGCTACATAGGAAGTTAGGGTGGATAGGTTAGATGATGGTAGGATCAATTAAGTTGCGTTCCCCAACCATTAATATATGTTTTAGGATGTGACATAGGGACTGCGGCAATGATTTTAAGTAGCTTGAACTCAAACCAAAAGAAGTTTCCAATCCGGCTATAGAATCGAGCTAGACTTTTTTCGTGGTTGTGGAATCAAATGCCTCACCCTAGGGAGCCTAAATTTGAAGAAGTGGACCCATTGGAGAGTTTTTCTAAGAATCACTTTTCATAGGCCTCAAAGTAGCACTTGTTTATAGTGAAATCTTGGAATTCCAAAGAAAATCTACGTAATGTGACCTACGTATCGAAACAAGAAGGGAGCGACACGAAAAGCTACATAGGAAGTTAGGGTGGATAGGTTAGATGATGGTAGGATCAATTACATTGCGTTCCCCAACCGTTAATATATGTTTAGGATGTGACATAGGGGCTAGCGGCAATGATTTGGCGTGAACTCAAACCAAAAGAAGTTTCCAATCCGGCTATAGAATCGAGCTAGACTTTTTTGTGGTTGTGGAATCAAATGCCTCACCCTAGGAAGCCTAAATTTGAAGAAGTGGACCATTGGAAGTTTTTCTAAGAATCACTTTGTCATAGGCCTCAAAGTAGCACTTGTTTAGAGTGAAATCTTGGAATTCCAAAAAAAATCTACAGTAAACGACCTACATTATGAAACAAAGAAGGGAGCGACACGAAAGCTACATAGGAAGTTAGGGTGGATAGGTTAGATGATGGTAGGATCAATTTAACATTGCGTTTCCCCAACCGTTAATATATGTTTCGGATGTGACATAGGGGCTAGCGGCAATGATTTCACGAACTCAAACCAAAGAAGTTTCCAATCCGGCTATAGAATCGAGCTAGACTTTTTTAGGTGGTTGTGGAATCAAATGCCTCACCCTAGGGAGCCTAAATTTGAAGAAGTGGACCATTGGAGAGTTTTTCTAAGAATCACTTTTCATAGGCCTCAAAGTAGCACTTGTTTAGAGTGAAATCTTGGAATTCCAAAGAAAATCTACGTGTTGACCTACGTATCGAAACAAGAAGGAAGCGACAGCGAAAGCTACATAGGAAGTTAGGGTGGATAGGTTAGATGATGGTAGGATCAATTACATTTGCGTTCCCCAACCGTTAAATATGTTTTCGGATGTGACATAGGAATTTGGCGGCAATGATTTCAGCGTGAACTCAAAACCAAAGAGAAGTTTCCAATCAGGCTATAGAATCGAGAGCTAGACTTTTTGTGGTTGTGGAATCAAATGCCTCACCCTAGGGAGCCTAAATTTGAAAGAAGTGGACCATTGGAGAGTTTTTCTAAGAATCACTTGTCATAGGCCTCAAAGTAGCACTTGTTTAGAGTGAAATCTTGGAATTCCAAAGAAAATCTGTGTAATGGAGCCTATATCGAAACAAGAAGGGAGCGACACGAAAGCTACATAGGAAGTTAGGGTGGATAGGTTAGATGATGGTAGGATCAATTAATTTGCGTTCCCCAACCCGTTAATATATGTTTAGGATGTGACACATAGGGAATTTGTTGGCAATGATTTCAGCGCGAACTCAAACCAAAAGAAGTTTCCAATCCGGCTATAGAATCGAGCTAGACTTTTTCATGGTTGTGGAATCAAATGCCTCACCCTAGGGAGCCTAAATTTGAAGAAGTGGACCATTGGAGAGTTTTTCTAAGAATCACTTGTCATAGGCCTCAAAGTAGCACTTGTTTAGAGTGAAATCTTGGAATTCCAAAGAAAATCTCTGTAATGGACCTACGTATCGAAACAAGAAGGGGAACGACACGAAAGCTACATAGGAAGTTAGGGTGGATAGGTTAGATGATGGTAGGATCAATTACATTGCATTCCCCAACCATTAATATATGTTTCTAGATGTGACATAGGAATTTGGCGGCGATGACGCGAACTCAAACCAAAAAGAAGTTTCAATCAGGCTATAGAATGAGCTAGACTTTTCGTGGTTGTGGAATCAAATACCTCACCCTAGGGAACCCTAAATTTGAACAAGTGGACCATTGGAGAGTTTTTCTAGAATCACTTTGTCATAGGCCTCAAGTAGCACTT
>JADLZK010003476.1:0-94256 GCA_015847255.1 Hyparrhenia diplandra
CTTCAACATGTACATTTAAAAAACCACCTAATGGTCAACAATTGTATGGCAAGTGGTAGTCACTCCTTGTGTGTGTCAGCTCCTAAACAAATGTGGATGCTTACTTTAATCATGTTGAGGTGTTGGGGTTTATTGATTGCATGACTGCTTGAGTGTATCACGAGGCTTCCTTGTCTTCTCTATTACAGTCCATGTAGAACAGGAATGGTGCTATGAGTGGATTATATGTCATGGGAGAATCATTCTTGTCTTGTTTTGATGCTTGTTAGCTCTTCCCGCTTTGGATTATGATGATAACCTCCTAATTCTTTCTGTTCTTGCAGGACCCTAACAAATCAAGAAGCAAGCTTGTCCAGTCTCATAAGTAACAGCTACCTGCTGTAGGAGGGTTGCTGCTATCTGACTGAGTCTTCACCTTTATGATGCTGTCTAGCAAGTTGTACAAGATGTCTGTGCAGTCGCCTGATGATCTCTCTGCTGTGACATCTCTCTCTCTCTCGGCTGCTGAATTCGAGGCGGGTGCAGAAGGAAACAAGAGAGGTGAGCAAGAAAAAGGCCAGACTCTGGGGACTTCCTCTAGCAGGCACCACATTGGCCTCAGACCTCTCTCCAGTTTCGACCATGCCCCGCACTCGAGCGCCGGTGCAGAGCCCAGATGGCAGTCTCAGCCTTGGATCGAGCTCTTAGCAGTATTACCCCTCCCAAAAGCAGAAGCGAGACCCAAGGTTGGTGGATGGAAACGTGTTTTTGTCCAGACTGACACTGGTTGTGTCCTGGCTATTCAATTGGATCGTGGTGACAATGCACACACGGTCAAAAGAAGGCTGCAGGTGGCCCCTAAACTTTCCCACTGATGAGAGTTGACGCTGACATTAGGCGTCGTGTTCTGAAAAATGATCTCAGCACCATTAGAATGATTTCCCGTTGCTTCTCACCAAGACTTTCATGCATCGAAGTTCCTCCACACCCATGCTTGTCTCCTAGAGGAAAGGATCTCCAACAGCAAATAGACAAGGGTTGTCCAATTGAACTGTTAGATGCCGAGGCGCTGTTCTCGAACAAGGCAGCTCGTGAAGGATGTTGCTAGGGCAATCAGGAAGGTGTGGATCCAGTACCTATCACAAAAGTGGGCTTGGGTGGTGCTCTTACTATTTCAAGAACAGCAAAAGGTGAGATGTGGCAATTGTGAAGCCAAATGATGAGGAACCTTTCGCACCCAACAACCCAAAAAGGTTTTATAGGGAAATCCCTTGGGCAGCCAGGCCTCAAAGATCAGTTCGAATTGGTGGAGACTAGCTTCAGAGAGGTAGCTGCCTACCTTCTGGACCATGATAACTCAGCTAATGTCCCTCCTACGATACTTGTTAAGATTTCTCATCCTGTGTTTCATATGAATATAAGGCGCCAACTGTGAGTGACAAAAAATATTGCTGATGGTAGCACTCGCTGTTAGCAAGATTGCATCATTTCAGCAGTTTATTCCTCATGATTATGATGCCAGTGATCATGGCACCTCAAGCTTTTCCTGCTTTCTGCTGTCCATAGGATTGGTATTCTTGACATCAGGATCTTCAACACTGATAGACATGCTGGAAATCTTCTTGTAAGGAAGCAAACTGGAGCAGGAAAATTTGGGAATCAGACTGAACTTATTCCTATTGATCATGGTCTCTCCCTTCCAGAGTGTTTTGGAGGATCCTTATTTTGAATGGATCCACTGGCCTCAGGCATCAGTCCCATTCTCTGAGGATGAGCTGCGAGTACATAGCAAATCTTGATCCAGTGAAAGATGCTGACATGCTGCGGTTGGAGTTGCCTATGATCCGTGAAGCACGCCTGAGAGTGCTAATACTCTCAGCCATATTTCTGAAAGAGAGCCACAGCATTTGGTCTGTGCCTTGCAGAGATTGGGGAGATGATGAGCAGGGGAATTTACTGGGATGGAAGATCCAGCCAAGTGAGCTGGGGGTTTGTCTGCATGGAGGCAAAGGAAGCTAGCAGCAGAGCAAGAAGACAAGTTCCACAGGAACATGACTCTGGTGAGGAGGATTTAACTCAGTTTGAACTTGACAACGAGAGATCATGAAATGCTTAAAAGGAACCATCAGCCCACCAGTTTGAATTTAAGACAAAAACACCAGGAACCAACTGTCCAAATTGGATGAAGCCGATGAAGAGGAGGAAGAGGGAAGATGATGCTGAGGTAGAAAGCGATGCTGGAGAAGTTAGCTTGCCCTAAGCCTGTCAATAAGTGGCTTGCTAACATTTCGGAAGCTGTCGAGCCTCACTGAAGGGTGTCAATCTAACAAGACGCAGCGTCAACTGTCTGCTGGTCCTAAGTTTAGTGGATCCTGTGAATACTTCTAGAGCAACTGCAGCAACAGTGACTCTCAAGTTTGTAACTGGGGAAGTGCTAACGATATGCTCCCTTCAAAGTGTGAGCTTCGTCAAGCTTGCTGACATAGGGAAACCTGAGCGTGGGGCCTGTTCCTTGAGAAGTTCAGGAGCTCCCTGCCTGAGACATTCCGCTCCCGCAAGTGCAGTGTCACAGCGCAAAGGGGCAAAGCAGAGGCTTGGCACTTCTTGCCAGTTTTGAGTTAGCACAGGGTAGGGAGGTGAGCACCTGTTCGGCTGTTGCTGTTTGATGTGGTTTCATGCAGGTGTTGTGCTCTGCGGTTCTTGAATAAAGCCATCCTTCACAGGATTGCAGTTTGCAACTGGATTTGAGTGATTGAGCGCCTGAAACTGAGGTCCATGCTGATATGATGGCCTTGCTCTGTAAATATTTTTTTTCCTTTTCTTCACCTTTTCTAGGTAGGTTCCTAGACATGAGTTGCTTGAAAGAAGTTGGGATGCAATGTCTGCCTGTTTTACAGCTGCCGACTCTTCCACTCATGATATGCATTCAAAAAGTTTCATTCAAATAAACATTCAGCAGAAAGTTCTAATGTCGTAATTAAACATTGTGGCAGATGAACGCTAAAGGTCAACTTACAATCATTTTTTGTTGTGTTGCCATTGGCATGTTCAGCATAATAATATTGCTCAGTCTATCTTGCAGTCTGCATCTGTGAATTAAAACCATCCTGCAGTTTAATGTGCTCAGTCTATCTTGCAGTCTTTAGGTGTGAAATCAATTCTCATTTGTACTGGGACCAGAATAAATGCGACAGATGTCAGAAAATTGTTGGGAAAACATGGTAGTATGTACACTGATATATTCAGGGTGTGTTTAGATCCCAGATTTCTCTCAAATTTTACTATGAAAAAAAAACGTGGCGTGAAATGCGGCGCGTAGTTAGTGTCAGAATGTAGGTAAAAAAAAAAGCTAATTATACGGGTTTAGATACGTTGTGAGGCGATTAACTTTGGCCTGGATTACGCCGTGAGAGTGGCATGTATTTAAAATTAACAAGCGAAATATCTTTACCGATTAATGCGATGTGACATAAAGTGTCACAATCCGTCGAAATTTCCAAAACTTTTGGAACACATGGTAGTGTTCGAGCTCTTCGCTATTGAATAACTGACTGAAATGTATGAAAGAACAGTCCAATAATAACAACAGACTGATGGAATGGTAACAGGAAATTGACAGTAGATTCGTTCACTGGTTTAAACCATCCGTTCTTTTGGTTTTTGTTTTCTTTTTGAAACGCATGATCTACAGTTGTTTTATAAACTATTTTTTCTTGTTGATTTACTGTAAAAAGTGTAATGTATCCGTGGATGTGATTGTCTTGTCAAATGCTACAACTACTACTGTTGATTTTTTAACAGTGATTTCAAGCCTCAGGTCAGTACAGAACTGGTAACAAGACCTCTCATCTCATGGCAAGACACCTTTTGACGATCTAGTAACTACCTGATGCTTTCATCAAACAGCGCTACAACAAGGTCGAACCAAGTTCAACCCCTCTTTACATTTTGATACATTTCTTTTTATCAAGTTAAAATCTAACTCTATAAAGCAACCTACATACTAGAACAAGCTCATAAGTTCATGATGCCCTTATCGGTGTAAGTTCTTTGATGCTGGTGAGGTCACTAAGCTCCACATGCTGATACTCTATCCTCTAAGGACGGTCCTGGTCTCACTCCTCGGCAGGATTAGAGCATCATGCTTTTGTCAGATGGCGCTGCCCTGGAGCCTTGGAGATGGCCTGCGTGACCTCTGATATCCAGGGACGCTTCCTCGGACTCTTGTTAACACATCGGTAGGCAACATCAGCAAGCATCCGGACCTCTTCAGGGATGTTCCCTACTAGGAGGTCCTTATCCAGTATCTCGTCCCAATCAACCCTTCCCCTCTCCTCCCAATTGCTGCCTGAAAGGAGTCATGCATAGTATAAGCACTACACAACACTACCGATGACACTTTTGCTCGCAGACTGGTTTCATGAGGCATCTTATCTTACAACAATATGATAAGTAACAACATTGTGATCTAACATCATGCTTCACAGTGCAGTAGAGCGCTAAATGAACTATAGTAGTGTGCATAGCTCGTGTGTGTGCTCCAGTACATAGCTCATGTGAGACTGATGTCTCAGCTAGTGCATTGGTCTGTTGTGCATGACTCAAAAAGTGGAACTGTAAATTGTGAGCAAGCAAAAACAGGTAGTCAAATATACAATAAAGTGACCAGCCTTTGCTTTGAATAATGCTTATCGAATAAGTATGAAAGTTTTTTTTAAAAAAAAAAAAAAAAATCTGTATGGAGTTTCAGAGTTTCAATGAAGTTAAAAACGCTTACCAGATTAATGTACTCCATTAGACCTTGTTCTTGGTTATGGCTGTTATCAGTTCAAAAGTATTATGCGAGGAAACTATACACATCTCTTCTTTGTTAACTTATTTGTGGACATGTAATCCCAGGATCCATATATCCATAGGTTCCCTTGAGGCCAGACTTCCTTCCATCATACACTTCCTCCTTTGATAGACCAAAGAGTCTGCAACCTGCACCCACCAAGAAAAAAAGATGGATTACAATGTAAAGTAGATTAGTTTCAGCCCTAAGTATCTAATACTCATCATGGGCTAGTATTGGTTTAGTTAAAAAACTACTGAAAGCAACACGATGATAATGCTTAAAAAGTGCATATGGAGCAGTTGCAATGATCAATACAAAGCTCGTCATGTCTAACCTTGGCCCCTCATTGAATGGTCCAAAAGTATATTACATCGGAACTTTAGGTCCCTGTGAATAACAGATGGAACAGCCTGCACTCATGAAACATAACCATAGGTTTCATCAATTCCCATTATTTGCAGATACAGACCTTAATAGTTATCAACTGTTAGCATACCCCTTCATGCAGATACTCAATCCCATTAGAGATATCGTGAGCAATTTGCAGCCTTTCTTGCCAGCTCAAACTCCGTTTATTGTCGCCTGATATGACATGATATGAAAGTAATTAGGGAATGTACGGCCTTCAAATGATGAAACAATTTTTATAGTCCCCTTCATTGTGGATTGACACTGACACACTATGTACTCTGTGTATAACCAATATGCAAATCATTTCATCATGTTACATTAATCTGTGATTAGCCTCAGAAAAATAGAAATTATCGCCCATTACCATATAAGAGTCTTGCCAAACTCCCATTGCTCATGTACTCATAAATCAGAATGCTGACCTTTTTCCACACAATACCCAACCAAATTAACAAGATTCCTATGATGCAGCCTGCTAAGCAATGCTACCTGCACACAAGATGTAGCCATGATTGTACATTGATCAGTTTATTAAATTCAAATGAACATAGCAAACTACATCGCATAGGAAAGTTGTTCCCTAAGGTTACAGATAATCTATAATTCACTAAATAAAGTTCAGCCATCCTAGCATTTCCATCACATCAACCAATACTGATAAATTGCTTAGAACAAAAACCGAACAATGCTGCACCCAAAAAAAGATCACAATACCTCAGTCTGGAACTCTCTTTCCCCTTGCCTTGAATCACTGGCGAGCACCTTTACAGCTACCACTTCACCGGTGGCCATCACAGCTTTGTACACAGGGCCGAACGATCCCTTGCCCCAGAATTGTGGTAAAGTTGCTGGTAGCCTTCTGCAGATCCTGAGTGGGAACCAGCAACAACATGATGGAACAATTCAGAAAATGATATTTACACTGCACCTGATGATCTGATCATATACCAGCTGTACAGAATCACAGCCATGGACGGACCCCAATTAAAGTCAGTAATTTCACAGCTCACACAGAACAGTTGGATTCAATCAACTGAGATAAGATTGAGGAAAAAGTTTCCATGCTCAAGATATATGGAGTAGATAGAAGAAAGCGTAGAACGTACTTGTAATGGTATTTTGGGATCCCAGAGACGGACAGCGGCGGCGGCTCCCTGCCGTTATGTCCGGCGCCGCCTCCTCACTCTCCAGGCCCAGAACGCGGCGCGTTTGGACGGCGGCGGCGGGTGGCCCCAGTCGGCGAAGCTCTCTCGGAGACGACGGAGACGGAGGAACGCTGGAGTCGCATCCGTTGGCGTCGGCCCCCCAGCGTCGCCGGGGGGCGACTCCATGGACCGCGTCCGTGCGTTGGCGACGACGCTGGCCCGCCGGCGGTAGAGCCAGATGTGGCCGGGCACGCCGCACGCCGCGAGCAGCGCTGGCCGCGACGCCGGCGGTGACCCCGATGAGAACAGGCCTGCTCCTATCGACCATCGATGAGCATGCCGCGTGAGGTCACGCCCGGGAGCAGGAACCTCCTAGCCGCCGCCTGCCTTCTCCTGCTCCTGCTCCTGCCATGCCCATGGGAGCAAGAACGCGTCAGGAAGCAGCAACCTTTACGCTGGAATTCAGAGCGGCGTCACGCGGGTAAGAAGGACGATATCTTGCGCTGGAATTCAGCAGTAGGGTATGCGCCAAGAAGCAATCCTGCATAGCAGCTAGCTCCGCCGCGGTAAAACTGCGGATTGCGCGTGAAAGAAGCTTGGCAGCAAAGCGTGCGCCGTACTCGTACCTCTACGGCTGGGAAGACCCTGCAAGTCGATGCTGATCTCAGGAACCGACGACGATGGATCGAAAGGAGAGCAAGGAGGAGGTGATTGAGCCTCTGTTCGTGGCGAACAGGAAGACGAGGAGGAGGGGGGAACGGGTTCGCCTGTTCAGAAGAAGACTGCGCGTGGAAAAGGGGCTCCGTCTTCTGTTTGGGGAGCAAGAGCAGACGCAGTCAACGTGAAGCACCTAACAACTGTAACTAATATATCTGGCTTCGAAATCAACTGGTGCGAATATCCATGGGAAAGACCGGGAAAATGGAAATTGATTTCTGTGTCGACCTCTCTTTGTTCGTTCCTCCTTGGCGTCTGTCTGTATCTTTCGTGGCTTTGTTTTGATTCGGAAGGCTCATGGATGGGCCCTGATTTAATTTTTATTTTTCCTTTTTTTTGTTGAGATGGATGGTTCCTGATTGTGAGACTGGGTGTGGTCTGATTGTGAGACTGGGTGTGACCGTGTTTTTTAAGACCCTGTCAATTGCCATGTTTGTGCACATGAGTCATGCTCGTACATGTGCACTGATACATCCCTCGTGATCATGCTGTTGTTGCTGTGCGGTGCGCAGCTGGGCTCAGTAAGAATGCATCACTTCGTGATCAAAGCTAAATTTTTGTTAATTTGTATAAAATATTTCTAATTTTGTTGTGGCTCTTTATTATAAATAGTCTTTAAGAATGACTTAAATTTATTTATTTTATGCGATTTTTTTAATAAGACAATAGGTCAATTTGGAGTAAAAAAAGTCAAATAAATTATAATTTAAAAACGGAAAATTAAAGCAGTGCTAAAATAGACCTACTAATTAAACTACTACTCGCGGCATTAGTATTAATTGTTAGCTGGAGGATGGCTGAATATTACTTTCATTAGCAGGTTTATAGTTGTTAATTGTTGCTAATAGTTTATAGATGTGTCTTTTAACTCGCTACTCAACCATCCATTACAAGATGGATCGAAATGCACCTCTACTAAAAAAGTAGCTAGTTAAAATAGTAGCTATTAGTGCTAGAGCATCTCTAAGGGATTAGCCAAATTTACTCTCTAAAATAGATCGACAAAGAAAATACTGAGGAATTCTATAGACACTGTATTGGATGGCTAGTATGGTAGGAGTAAGTATCAACAAGTAGAGGCGAAAGAATGTGTGATGGAGGCTGCTTAATTTATGTAGTCATTTACAAAAGTTTGTTGAAGACATTTTTTCTTTAATAATACTAAATTTACTTTAAATTGATTTGACTAATCTCTTAGGAGATGCTCTAATAGGTCCTAAACAGACCTTAACGAGAGAGGATTTTTTTTTTTTTTTCATATTCATGCATGTATTTTCTGTGTAAAGATTTCTCTCATAACCATAAACATGTGTAATAAGTAAGGTTCAAATGTATAATCTTGGTACGCTAAGCAATTCTGGTAGAATGCTGACTACCTTAGACGTTTCTTGTTTTCTTTTCATTTCCTTTTGACCCTTCCCTTAATGAGTTCAGTATGCTTGATCCACTAGCCATTTACTAGTAGCCGTGTTTTTTGGTGACCTCCATGCCTGAATTTTCTTATATACTATGCCCCTTCCATTTTGGCGCGTTTCCTTTCCTAAACAATTCCATTTGGTGTTTGATGCTTGTAAAGCTGTAGTAGTACCCCCGTCTTTATAATCGTTACCTACTCCAGTACGCAATCTCTCCATACACTGGAGGAGTAAAGGCACGCGGTTGGGGTGTTAATTAGACCACACCAAACAGCGAGGTGCTATAGTGTTCAGTGCAGTGGCGCCTCACGGTATCCGCTGGTAATTCGTATTAGCATTGGTATGGTGCTAGTACCCGCCGAAACATGGATTTGGATGGACCGATTTGGATCTGCTGAATTAGTTTGGCATTTGGCAGCTGTTAAATGCAGTGTATATTTCTGTGTATCCGGACGGACGGCGTTCGTCGAAATAAGCGTTGAGCGTACCGCCCGCTATTTGGCGACTGGCCACAACGTTTTCTGCTACAATCTGGCGTTTTCAGGCGTCCTATCTGCCTGGTGTTTTTCTTCTCTGTCTTGCCGCCAGCCGCCGTATGTAGTTTACCTGAATATTTTAGGAAGATATACGATGCACCAGTATTAGTTTAGGAGGCTTTGTCACGAACTAATGTTTCTTAGGGGTGTAGTTTTGGCCATCATGCCGCCGGCCGCCGTCGTCATGCATGGACTGAAGTTTTGGCTCGACAAGTACACAGGGTGTAGTTTTACACCCGCACATGACTCTCGGTTTGGGACCCGGAGCCGCTCCTCGATGGGTGTGGCGCCTGTGGTTCAACTGCCATTCCTAGTATATAAATCTCATTTGCCACTTTGCTTAGTGCCGTTTAAAAGTCAGTGTATTTTTTTGCAATATATGCTATTCTGTATCGTTTCTGTCATTGGCCTTCGTTCAGTTGGTAGCTGATGGCAATAATCCATCGCCTCTATAGTATTCCAATTTCCATCCGTTCCAAAGAAAAAAAAAATAGTATATTCTAGCTTTATTCTAAATAAAAACTATCTTATATTTTATAAAATATACTCCTTTTCGTTCCAAATTGTAAGTCATTTTGGTTCATCCATTTTGCTATATCTCTAGAATATATTATATCATTTCATAGCTAAATGGATATACCAAAAAGTTAAGCGACACAACTTGAAATGGAGGAATTAGAAACATATTATTAATACTTATGACATCAAATAGGTATACTATAAGAATATATTATGTTAAATTTGATAATACTTATTTGATATTATAAACAGTGCTACTTTATTTTGGAATTTAAGACGTTTTTGGCTTATGACAAAACTAGAAAACATTCTTTTTGGTATGGAGAGTAGTCATACAATGGTTGTAAATAGCCTGATGTAGCACCACTATAGCTTTTTCAAAGGGTCTAACGTCACCATATTGCCAATTGTTTTGCTATTGCTGCTTTAATTCTGTTATTTGACTTAGCAGCGAAAATTTTAGCACCGCTACTCTCGTGACCAAGACAAAATAGTCACTCCTCTCTCTAGATATTCATCCATGCCTATCCATCATGTTCTTTTTAATAAACCATTAAATAATTATTAAACTGTTAAATATTGAGTGTTGAATAAACATGAATATTGATCGTAGCCTTGAGTAGATTAACTGATTTAGTAAAGTTTAAGTAATTGATGTGGAGACATGTTGTCCTAGAGCATGTGTACATGTGTTTTAATATTATTTATATTCATGAAAATTTTCTCATGTTTCTGTGCTATTAATTAGTTCATGATTTTCATATTTTTTTAGTAAAAAACACTAAATTAGTATAGCCCCACTATACTTTTGGAGGACGTTGCTAAATGTCATGGCCTGCTATTTACAACATTGTTTATAATAACACACTTGTTTTGTCTCACACAATAAATGGTTCATGACAAAAAATAGATAAACATTGCAAGTTGCGCAACAACTTGTTTAAACATTTTAGGTAATGCCTGGATTCAGACAGGCTACAATATCTCAAAATAGCTGTCTGCTTTCCTCAGCAGTGGAAGGGTTCAGTTGAACCATCAATAGTTCAAGACAGTTGAATTCAGCAATTATGCAAGTTTCGTCCCAACCACACGATGATGACACCGATTCCGTGCTCCGGGGACCAGGTGCACCAACCACACCCCTCACTACCTCGGAAATATTCGGTTTCAGTACTGCAACCATGGTCATGGAATATTAAAGAAAATATTTTTTGCTAGTTGTTTCCAGTACTGATTAGACCTACAACAACTACACTGTAGAACATCATTAACATGTCATAAAATGTACAACTTGTCCCTAGCTGGTGATGAGGTATTCACAATGAGCAGACAAGAAAGAATCCCAAACTTGTCTACAATCTAACAGGAGGTACCAGTTTGATCCATCTGCCTGCCAGACAATGCCAAACTGATGGCTTCTTTAACAAAGTTACGCAAGCATTCTCTGCAAAAATCCGTAATTGCTGATGACTTCAGTTGTTTTGACTTCAGGGCTGTGCTTGCAGACAGGTCTTGAGGTGCAAGGGATTGTGATGGCGAATGCTCAAATCTGCAGGCAGCCAAGATGGAATGTGTTGCTGTCGAGCAACTTCCTTGAATCTGTCAGAACCTGAAACCCAAACAGTGGTTTATGAAATTGAAAATGTGACAGCAAAAAAGATGTTATGTCAGTGAACATAAGAAAACGGAAAGGAATTTTGTACCATGTGTTTTGTCTATCTTGAGCAGTTTCAACTCGCGAATGGCCAAGAAATCTCACTCTTTGCAATTTTACAGGTTGACCTGGACCTTTTGGATCCTTGATCATGGCATCTTTTTTGAACTGTGTTTTTCTCTTGCGTTCATGCCGGTCTGGACTAGAACTTTTTCCTAACTTCACTGGTTGCACCAATACCTTCAACATGAACAGCTGAAGATTCCTTAGGGTTTACCGTCACAGTGGATTGGCTTCCAGATCCAACACTAGGTCCTAACTGTAGGGATGAAGTCGCAGATGATTGACAAGATGCCGAACTGTACTTTGAGTGGATGCAGCATATCTGATTCGAGTTTTGTGGTCTGCGTATACTACATGAAGAAACTGATAATTGATCAACATGCTGATTGTGGATTGATGAGGCAACTTTGTCATTAAGGCTTTCTGATTTATTCGTTTCTGAAAAGAAACCATCCTCTCATGAACGAAGCCACGACTGTTCTCAGGCAAGCTATGGCATCCTATGGAGTTATTCACGGGTGGCGTCTGTTCCACTTTTGTACCGTGACCACAGATTGAATAACTTTGTTGACAAAACTTATTGGGCAGATTCCGTTCTTGTGTCCCACAATTGTATCAATTGGACTGTAAAAGTCGATCTGTTCCCCATGGAAAATGAGGGAGTGCAGTTAAGGGAGGCAGGTGTGTTAGATATCTTCCTCCCACCAGATGATTTTGCCCTTCTCCAACTTTTCCATGCCTTACGGGCATCGTGTGGTGTGTCCTTGTGCAAGACTTTTTACTATGGCCCAGTGATGTACTAGCTTGCTCAGAGAAGGGCGTTCGCCGTGGAACAGAAGCTGCAGCAATGCCCTTTCGAGAACTAGGAGTTACAGGCTCTGCATAGCGCTGATGCTTTCGGTAACAACAAAGGCAGAACCAGCCATATCCTTCCTTCTTCTGCCAGGCATTTGCCGGGCAAACCCCACAGAACCATCACGCCCAGAGCAGCCCAGTTCTCTCGCGAGCTCCCTTATGCGTTTATCAAGATTGCGAGCATTGCGTAATGTTCTAGCTCTCGACTTCAACTTAATGCGAGCATGATAGGCTGCAAGACCATTGTCGGTCGATCTGGGACCCTGAGATCCAGCTGAAGTACCCTGGGGTCGAATATCCTCAGATTTCTTCCTCCCTAAGAATCCCGGCACTGGTAGCAAAATCATCATCATCCACAATGTATCAAAAATGGAAGGAACCGAGCCACCCATCGAGCCGCCACCGCTTTCGGTGCATCTGACCTTTTCAGATCATGCTCCTCATCCACAGCACCAGAATCCAAGGGGTCTTGAACTGGCTCAGCATCGGCCGGAACATCATCGATGCCAATCTCAAACTCACCCTGATTCTCAGCCTGCCATCTCAGCTGATCCTCTTTGATCGTCGCGCAGTCCTTGCAGAACCAGTCCCCCTCCGGCACGCTAGTCCCCAGCCCGACACAGTAAGTGTGCGCAGCTGAGTCGCAGAGGTCGCAGAGTAGCACCAGCTGGTCATCGCTGGGGCAGCTGCAGCCAGTGCATATGGTGTTCGCGTAATGATCTCCGCCCACCGTGCTGCTCCCGTTGCCATGCTGAGGATTGTATACCTGCACACCCAACACAGCACGTCAGTGACTGTTGTGTTGTCCCGCGGAGAATTCATGGCGTCCTGACGCGACATATATTGACATATTGGCAGGAATAGCATGCAGTACGGATTAATCAGTGGCAAAACTTTGCTAGAAATTCGCAGTCATGGACATGAGGATTTCTACACAGCTACGGAGATCCGATAGGTTCGGGGCCAGATTTAGATTATTAGTTTGTTTGGGTACCAAACTGCATACCTGGTTGCGCTCGGGGACGGAGACGATTCGCTCGTCGGGGAAACTGGCCGGCGACGGGCGGGCGGCGGACGGTGCGGAAGCGGGCCTTGCAGAAGGGGCAGCGGGAATCGATGCGGCCCCATGCCAGGATGCAGACGAAGCAAAGAAGTGGGCGCAGCAGTCCGGCTCGCCGCGGATGATCCGCCGGCCGACGTGGTGGCAGATGCCGCACATCTTCTCCGCCTCCGCCTCGTCGTCCATCTTGGCCTTGCCTTTGGACGACTTGCACGGCGGAGGTGGCGAGGGAGTCGACGTCGGCGAGCGCAGCCATGTGGGATGTGGTGGTGGGTCGTCGGCCTCGGGCGCGTCAGAGCGGAGAGGATGGCGTTTGGACCATGGGCTGGCTTAGTCGGTCATAAGTATTTGGGCTCAACCGGGCCAGACACGGAGTTGTGTTGGATTTGGCCTCGGATTGGTTTATCGGCCTTCTCGAGTTAGGCTCCCGCCGCGTTTAGGCCATGTGCAAGGGCTGCGGCATTCGCCCGCGCTTCGTAGGGCGTTGCTGGGGGGCGGCCGCCGGCGGGCCGTGAAATAGTGAAGATGGTTTATTGTATGTCCAATGAAAAAAAATTAGATCTCCCCGGTATTTTACTTTAAAAGAAGTCTATACAAAATAAAAAATAGATTCATCTATTGGTGTGAGTCACAACCCACATGA
This sequence comes from Hyparrhenia diplandra, assembly GCA_015847255.1. Classification (NCBI taxonomy): domain Eukaryota; kingdom Viridiplantae; phylum Streptophyta; class Magnoliopsida; order Poales; family Poaceae; genus Hyparrhenia; species Hyparrhenia diplandra. The sequence goes on from JADLZK010003476.1 coordinate 13,835, forward strand.
GAGGCAATCAGCTAGCAATGATGGAGGAGTAGGGAGGCAATCAAGCGCCCACAGCGCACAATGGAGAGAAGCGGCCGGCACAGAGCGATTATGCGCGCGAGATGTTGAAGGATGTGGTCTTTATGGATGTGGTCACCACCATTCAAGCCTCGGAGTTATTTGACCAGAGTACATATCATGCGAAGCGGTGGCCAATTGACTCATCCTCGGGATCACCTTGTAGCAATAGCAACTCTCTTAAGCTCCTCCCGGAACTGGTAGCACTCATGGTGTCTTCACACGAAGGAAGTTCCACACCATACCATACTACCTCACTATGGCCATAAGATTGTGTTTTTGCTTCCCCCATTCTTTGTCACTTAAAGAGAACCTCCCTTATTTTATCAATGAAAAATTTGGATCTTCCCCGCGGTCTTTTCTTTAGTAAAAAACCAAGAAAAGAAAAACGTAAAACATATTCATCTATTGGTGTGGGTTACAACCCACATGAGAGGCAATCAACCCGACCCTAGCAATTATTGAGGAGGGAGTAGCAAAAACACGGGGTTATTTGCCCAGCTTGAGATCTTGAAGGACGTGAACATGGGTATGGGCCACCACCCAGTGGAGTCTCGGGGGTCGTGTATGGGCATAAAGCCCTTGACCACAATTGAATCATCTTTGAGGATCACCTTGTAGCAATAGCAGCTCTTAAGCCCCAATTGGAATTGATAGCACTAGTGTTGGGTGTTCTTCACCCGAAGGAAGTTCCACACCACATTGTACTTCCCCCCTTTGTGGCCATAAGATAGCGCTCACTTTTTGGATGTTGGTCCTTTACCAGGGTCGGAAGCGCCGAAGAATGGCCGATAGTTTTTCGATAAAGGCTCACCGAGAGCCCCCTCGGTGAACTTGAGTGCTACCGAGTGTCTTGTTTGAGCGGCTTTTCGGTATACCATAATTTTTAAAAATCTTAAAACCATTTTGTCGAGAGTCTTGTTGGCGAGGCTCTCAATAACCTTATGGTCAATTCAGGGCCAAGCGAGAAAAAATACCTTTTCTGGGAGTGCTGCAGATTTGCCCTCGGTAAAATGACCATAAACTATAGGCGCCCTAACGGTGGGCCTTTCGGTAACGTGGCCGGCGGTGGCGGATTAGCCCTCGACAAGCGTGGGGCGTGAAAAAGGGGGATCAACTGGGCCCTACTCTCGGTAAATACTTCACCAAGCTAACATGAGATTAGATACTTCCTAATTTGGACCGGGGTTAGGCTCTCGTGCAAAGGATATTTCTTGCTCTGCGGGCGTTAGGTCGTTCTAGGGATTAGGCTCTCGGCGGCTCTACTCGACAGAACTCCCTTGGTACCAACCGAGAGGAGCGTGCCATCGGGCCTTCGGTATAAGTTCTAAGCGCTCGGTAGAGACTCGTAGTAGTGGCTTCTACTTCCCGATTCTCTGTCACCCAAGAGAAGCGGCCCTTATTTTATCAGAAAATTTGGATCTTTGCAATAGTCTTTTTTAAGTAAAAAAAAAGTCTACCAGAGAAGAAAGAAAACCCTACAATTCTACTTGGGGGCCTCATCAAGTCATCGAAGTATCACGTTCTTCTCTTTGTCTTACGTTTAGTTCGCTATCATCCGCTTTCGGCGTGCAGTTACTAGGGCCTTTGGACTGAGCAGGGTGTTCACGGCCCCAGCCGGCGCGATGGCCTCCCCTCCCAGCCCTATCCGTCGCCGCCCCGCCTCCCCCCACCCTCGGGCGGCTCCCTCCTTCCCCCCTCGGCCCCCCCACACACACACACACACCTGGCCCCTCCTCTCCCTCAGGTGTGCCCTGCATCCAGCCAAGGCGTTACTTTAGCTTAGCTATCTTGCTCTTAGTCGCGCAATTAGTTTCCTTCTTAGTACAATTTCTAACAGCGCCCGCAGTTCTAGCCCCAGGTGCTTTGATTGTATGTGTATTCGCCTAATGGACTTAGGCGGCTTGCTAAAGAATCCTATTAGAATGTAATTTAAACATTCTCACTTCTCTTAATCTTGATGCGTCCAACGTACGCAAAAAAAAAAAAAAACGTAAACATGTTTTATCTATTGGTGTGAGTTACAACCCACATGAAAGACAATGACCCGATTTTTAGCAGTATATGGAGAGAAGCAAAGCTAGTGCCTGTTTGAGATGCTGAAGGATGTGACTTTCATAGGTGTGGCGAGCCTCGGGGAGCCACCCATCGAACGCCACAGCTCCGCGCATCTGACCTTTCAAGATCATGCTCCTCATCCGCAACACCAGAATCAAGGGGTCTTGAACTGGCTCAGCATCGGCCCGAACATCCATGCCGATCTCAAATTCACCTGATTAGCCTGCCATCTCGGTTGATCATCTCTGATTGTCCCACAGTCCTTGCAGAACCAGTCCCCCCTCCGGCACGGTAGTCCCCAGCCCAACACAGTAAAGTGTGGGCAGCTGAGTCGCAGAACTCGCAGAGTAGCAGCAGCTCGTCGTCGTTGGGCAGCTGCAGACGGTATATGGTGTTCACGTAAGGATCGTAAGGATCTCCGCCCACTGTGCTGCTCCCGTTGCCCTGAGGATTGTATACCTGCACACCCAACACAGCGCACGTCAGTGTTGTGTTTTCCGCGGAGAATTCCTTGGCGTCCTGACGCTGATATATTGACATATTGGCGGGGACGAAATAGCATGCAGTACGGATAATCAGTGGCAAATTTGCTAGAATTCGCAGTCATAGTCATGGACATGAGAGGGTTACGGAGATCCGATAGATTCGGGAGTATATTTTTGATTAATAATTAGTTTGGTACCAAACTGCATACCAGGTTGCGCTCGGGGACGAACGATTCGCTCGTCGGGGAAACCGGCCGGCGACGGGCGGCGCGGATGGTGCGGAAAGCGGGCCTTGCAGAAGGGGGCAGCAGGATTCGACGCGGCCCCAGGCCATATGCAGACGAAGCAAAGAAGTGGGCGCAGCAGTCGAGTTCGCCGCGGATGGTGCACCGGCCGTCGCGGTGGCAGATGCCGCATCTTCTCTGCCTCCCGCCTCGTCGTCCATCTTGGCCTTGCCTTTGGACGACTTGTACGGCGGAGGTGGCGGCGGAGTCGATGTTGGCTTGCAGCCATGTGGGATGTGGTGGTGGGTCGTCGGCCTCGGGCGCGGGTCGGAGCGGAGGAGAAGATGGCGTTTGGACCATGGGCTCGCGGCTTAGTCGGTATAAGTATTTGGGCTCAACCGGGCCAGACACGGAGTTGTGTTGGATTTGGGCTCGGATTGGTTTATGTCGGCCTTCGAGGTTAGGCTCCGCCAAGCGTTTAGGGCGCGCGGGGGCTGCAGCCAGCGCCCCCCGCCGAGGCTCAGGGTTGCATGGGGCGAAGCGGCGGCACATTTGTAGTGAAAGTGAAAGATGGTTCCGTTCATTTATTAGTCGTTTTAGGATTCATGCAAATGCAATAATAATTTAATGGATCTAGACTCATCTATATATAAATATATATGCAACATTGCATGCACTGGACATTTATTTTGGTTCCTAGAGCGACTAAGAAAATGAAACAAAGAAAGTATGTTCCAATGAAAAAATTTAGATCTACCCAGTATTTTGCTTTAAACAAAATCTACCAAAAAAAAAAAAATAGATTCATTTATTGGTGTAACCCACATGAGAGGCAATCAACTTCTCAAAGAATGATGGAGAGGAGTAGGGAGGCAATCAATTTGCCTAGCAATAATGGAGAGAAGCACTTACTTTACGTAGCTGGTGCCTCGCTGAGATGCTGAAGGATGTGACCTTCATGGATGTGGTCACACCAAAGTCAAACCGGAGAGTCCGGTGGCCAGAGTGCCAATCATGCGTAGAGCGATTGGCCACAATTGACTCATCCTCGGGGATCACCTTGTAGCAATAGCAACTCTTAAGCTCCTTCCTGAACTGGTAGCACTCATGGTGGTGGTTCTTCACCTGAAGGAAGTTCCACACCACACCGTACGCTACCTCACTATGGCCATAAGATGGTGTTTTTGCTTCCGTTCTTTGTCACCCAAGAGAACCTCCCTTATTTTATCAATGAAAAAATTTGGATCTTCCCCATGGTCTTTTTACCGTAAAAAAATCTACCAAGAAAAGAAAACGAAGATATATTCATCTATTGGTGTGAGTTACAACCCACATGAGAGGCAATCAACCGGCCCTAGCAATTATTGAGAGGAGCAACAAAAACACAAAGTTATTGCCTGCTTGAGATGTGAAGGACGCGAACATGGGTATGGCCACCCACCGGTGTGGAGCCTCGGGGTCGTGTACCCCCTCACGGGTGCATAAAGCCACCGACCACAATTGAATCATCTTTGAGGATCACCTTGTAGCAAAGCGGTTCTTAAGCCCCAATTGGAATTGGTAGCACTAGTGTTGGGTGTTCTTCACCCGGAAGGGATGTTGGTCCTTTGGTGGGTCGGAAGCGCCAAGAAAGGCTCTATCGAGCACCCTCTCGGTGAAATTCCGCCTGCAAAATTTCTTTTACCGAGAGCTCCAACTCGGGAAGCTTGGTAGGGCCTCTACCAAGCCTTCTTTTCGCCAAAATAAAGTGGACGTCGGCAGGCATTTGCCTCGTCGACGTCCCACTTTACCGAGAGCCCCTCCCCCACGTTGTGAACTTGATGTCTACCGAGTGTCTTGTTTGAGCAAAGACTCGATATACCATAATTTTAAAAATTCTTAAAACCATTTTGTCGAGAGTATTGTTAGGCGAGGCTCGGAACCTTATGGTCAATTCACCCGGGGCCAAAGAAAAAAAATACCTTTACCGAGGGCCCGTAGAATTGCCCTCGATAAAGTGACCATAAACTACCGAGCGCCTAACAAAGGACGCTTGGTAACATTGACGCAAAGTAACTGTTGACACCTGTTATAGCATAATATTATTAGTCAATTAACATGAAATAAGGGCTTAAGTTGGGTCTAACTAATATATTTCCATGAGTTTTGGTATTACGTGACTTTGCGGGGACTAACGATAAAAACAAAGAAGATCGATGAGTATCGGAAGAGTTTACATCCCATACGATGACAAGACTTAACCCGTGAAGTAACTCAACCCAAAATGTGGACTAAAACACTCTAGAAGATACCAGGAAGACACCAGGAGAAACAAGAGACCGAGGGGACTCAACCCCGGGCGGCCGCGAGCCATTTAGGCCGGCCGCCGGGCCGGGTCGTCATCGACATCATCTTTTTATTTCGGTTTACCACCGACCTTGAGGTTGTATCTACAGATTTGCTGGAGGTCGGTTTGATCCAAGGGCCTCGTTCATCGCCAAGTGCTATATAAGAAGACCACTGACCCTAGGGTGAAACCCTAATTCATAATCAAGTCATTATCAATTCATATCAAGACCAATTCAGTTCTACTCAAGTCCAACCAAGTCTAGACCTAAGCCCTAGTTCATCATATTAGAAGTAGTTAGCTATCTAGCTAGTTCTAGAGGAAGTCAAGTTCATCTTGGATTCGATAGTCAAGAAAGTAGCGGAGCATCGATCTCGTATTTCTCTCTTGTATTCGACCGTAAAGTATTATTATCGAAATACAATTGTTATGACTTTTGATCTATATCATGATTATATTCTTATTGATATGTATCCATGCATACTATAGTTATATATTTACTTTAGTGAGTTTGTCTTATATCTTATGCATGGAATTGTATAGCATCCACGTAGATGATCACTATGTGGGTGATAAGCAATGTGTAAACGTGGTGTTTATATAATGTTTTATCCAAAATTGCACCCTACATTCCGGGGACGTGTGGTAGATCGCGGGAGAGTGACATGTCTGTTGAGTCCTTTGAAGTCCACCCCGAATGATAGGCCAAGTTGAGCCATAATTACGGTGATGATCAAGTTTTCGTCCTTGATTGTCATTGGTAATGCTTACCATGTGTAGATGTATTGCAACCTTGCCATGATGATAGCTAGACGTATTGCACTAATTGTAGTATTCATTGGCATATGATTAGAGTAACTTATGAATATTCTTTCTATTCTTTCTATAACATGCTAATAGCTCGTATGATACTAGTGGCATATGATGATCTTAGACTTGTAGTTATCATTTATTCAATTATCTTTATCTTGTGACTTATCCTGTTATGAGTATTGTTAGATGCATATGGCTACCGCATTATACAAATCGCAAGTGGATCCTCATAAGTAAATCACAATCTAAATCATTATGCCCCTTCTTTCTACTTTCCATAGACTCCCCCTCCCCTCGTGGTAAAATATAAATACATACCGGATTACTCCTGAAAGTGCTACGATGATATTTCTATCTCTGCGGCGCGCGTATATCATGTTCATTCTTTATCAAGGCCTTATCAAGAATACCATACCCGCATTTTTTAGGCGTTATTGCTAGGGACATGAGACTAGTGTGTAGGTAATGCCAAGAAATGAGTGGTATACCTTGAGTACATATCCTGGTGAGATTAATTCCACTATGGATAGTGATACTAAGATTACACCCTACAACTAACATCGCCTAATCTCGCCTTTGTTGGATTGTGAGATTAACTTCACATCCAAGCTAACATGATTAGATAGATACCTTATATATTTCTTTTCGCCTTCCTAATTTGATCGTAAGAAATATCAACAAAGGACCCATTACCCTTCCGACAAAGAGGCGTGAAAAGGGGATATTTGCCGAGGTATCGGCTCGCAAATATACCCTTTACCGAGAGGTCCTAAGTTACCGAGGGTTAGGCTCTAAGAAGGGAGCTCTATCGCTTTCTAGGTCGAGCGGCTCTTGGTAGAGCTTTTTTCTGGAACCGTGCCATCGGACGCCCAGATAAGTTCTAGCGCCGGTAGAGACCCGTGTGGTGGTAGTGGCTTCTACTTCCCGTTCTCCGTCACGCAAGAGAAGTGGCCTTATTTTATCAACGAAGAATTTGATCTTCGCCATAGTCTTTTGCCATAAAAAAAAGTCTACCAAGATAAGAAAATTAAACACGAAACCCTACAATTCTTGCGGGCCTCAAGTCATCAAGTATACGCTCTTCTCTCGCCTTTTGTTAGTTCGGGGTATCATCCGCTTTCGAGCGTGCCGCTACTAGGGCCTTTGGACTTTGAAGGGTGTTCACAGCTAGCGAAAGCACGATGGCGGCCACTCCTAACCCTAGCCCGTGGCCACCCCGCCGCCGCCACCGCGGCCGGGCGGCCTCGCCAAATTCCCCTCGTCCCCTTCCTCCCCACCTCGCCCCCTCCTCTCCCTGCGTGCCCCGCATCCAGCTAAGGCGCTCGCTAGCTAGATATCTTGCTCTTAGTCGCACAATTAGTTTTCTTCTTAGTACAACTCTCTAAAGCGCCACCGTTCTAGCCGGTGCTTTTTGTATGTGTGTCGCCTAATGGGCTTCGGACAGCTCGCTAAAAAAAAATTCCATTATGATGTAATTTAAACATTCTCATTTCTCTTAATGCAAGCACGTGACAATAATACAGCTTCGAAAAAAAAAAAAAAAAAACGTAAACATATTTTATCTATTGGTGTGAGTTACAACCCACATGAAAGACAATGAACCGATTTTTAGCAATTATGGAGAGAAGCAAAGCTAGTGCCTCTTTGAGATGCTGAAGGATGTGAATTTCATAGGCGTGGCCAAGCCTCTTGGGAGCCACCCATCGAACCGCCACACCTCCGCGCATCTGACCTTTCCAGATCATGCTCCTCATCCACAGCACCAGAATCCAAGGGGTCTTGAACTTGCTCAGCATCGGCAGGAACATCATCGATGCCGATCTCAAACTCACCCTGATTCTCAGCCTGCCATCTCAGATGATCCTTCTATGATCGTCCTGCAGTCCTTGCAGAACCAGTCCCCTCCGGCACGGTAGTCCCCAGCCCAACACAGTAAGTGTGGGCAGCTGAGTCGCAGAGCTCGCAGAGTAGCAGCAGCTCGTCGTCGTTGGAGCAGCTGCAGACGGTGCATATGGTGTTCACGTAAGGATCGTAAGGATCTCCGTTGCCCTGAGGATTGTATACCTGCACACCCAACAAAGCACGTCAGTGTTGTGTTTTCCCGCGGAGAATTCATGGCGTCCTGACATGACATATTGACATATTGGCATGGGACGAAATAGCATGCAGTACGGATAATCAGTGGCAAATTTGTAAGAATTCGTAGTCATGGACATGAGACGGTTACGGAGATCCGATAGATTCGGGATTATATTTGGATTAATAATTAGTTTGGCTACCAAATTGCATACCAGGTTGCGCTCGGGGACGGAGACGATTCGCTCGTCGGGGAACCGGCCGGCGACGGGCGGGCGGCGGATGGTGCGGAAGCGGGCCTTGCAGAAGGGGCAGCAGGATTCGACGCGGCCCCAGGCCATAATGCAGACGAAGCAAAAAGAAGTGGGCGCAGCAGTCGAGCTCGCCGCGGATGGTCCGCCGGCCGTCGTGGTGGCAGATGCCGCACATCTGCTCCGCCTCCGCCTCGTCGTCCATCTTGGCCTTGCCTTTGGACGATTTGTACGGCAGAGGCGGCGAGGAGTCGACGCTGGCGAGCGCAGCCATGGGAGATGTATTGGTGGGTCGTCGGCCTTGGGCGCGTCGGAGCGGAGGAGAAGATGGCGTTTGGACCCTGGGCTGGCTTAGTCGGTCTTAAGTATTTGGGCTCGGGGCCAGACACAGACACGGACTTGTGTTGGATTTGGGCTCGGATTTGGTTTCTCGGCCTCCTCCACGGCTGCGTGGCCTCCTCCATTTGGCCCGCGGAGCCGGCACAGGTGTACTGGTCGGCGACGGTGCCCGCGACCGGGCCCGGTGGTCGACTTCGTGGTCCGGCTCCGCCACCGCTCCACCACCTCTTTGAGTTGGAGCCGTCACCGCCACCGCCGCCACCACCGCCTCCTCCACCGTCGGGCTCGTGTTGACCCCAAGGTGTACCACCTGGCCGGTCATCCATCGGGACCTCGCCACACTCATCCCATGGTGACTCGACGCGGCGGGGTGTACTTCGGCCCGCGGCTCTCTCCACCACCGAGGGGGCCCCGCAGGTCTCAGGGTGCCCTCCTCTTCCGTCCATGCCGCCGGGCGGACCCTCACCGGGCGCGCGCGATGGAAGAGAGGAGTACGCAGCTCTTCTTACCAACCGGACATGGGACCTCGTGCCGCGTCGGGTCTGCAGCAATGTGGTGACCGGCAAAGTGGATCCGGACACATAAGCGAGCTGATGGAAGTCCGAGCGCTACAAAGCTCGCCGGGTCCTCCGGGGTTTCACTTTCAAATACCGTGTGGACTATGATGACATTCAGTCGGTGGTGCGGTGAAGGCTTTCTGATGCGACGGTGCTCTCGCCGCCTCGCCGCTCTTGGCACGTGCATCATTTGGATGTCAGAATGCTTTCCTCCATGGCACTTTGTCGGAGACGGTTTATGCGATCGGCCCGGCGGGGTTTGTGGATTCCGATCGCCCCGATCTAGTTCTGGCCGCTCAACAAGTCCTCTATGGTCCGGGCGGGCTCCTCGGGCATGGTATCCCGGTTTGCCACGTTCCTGGGCGTCTCTCGGGGGTTCCACGAGGCAAAATCGGCACTTCATTGTTCGTATATCGCCATGGGACAGTAGGCGCGATACCTGCTGCTCTATGTTGACGACATTGTCCTCACAGCCTTCCGGTCCATCGTTGTTTCGCACGGGTGATCTCTTCTTTGCGGCAGGAGTTTGCTATGAAGGATCTCGGTGCCTTCACCACTTCTTGGGTGTCACTGTTTGAGCCCCTCGGGCCTCTTTCTACACCCCGACGGTATGCTCTTGATATCCCTCGGGCCGGGATGACGACTTGCCAAGCCATGTGCCACTCCCGTTTGATACTGAGGCCAAGCTCTCTCTGCCGATGTGGGCGATCCCGTGGCGGATCCTACCGCCTTAGGAGTTTGGCGGGTGCGTTGCGGTACCTCACCTTCACCCAGGCGACATCGCATATGCTATTCGGCGTGTCGTCTTCATATGCATGATCCTCGAGAGCCACATCTTCTTCGCGATGAAGCCTCCGCTATATCCGCGGTAATCGCTGACTTCGGCCTAGCTCTCCACCGGTCTCCCTCCACCGAGCTCGTTGTCTACACCGATGTCGACCGGGCTGGTGCCCGGACACTCGCCGCTCCACCTCCGGTTATGCGTCTTCCTCGGCAACCTTGTCTCCTAGTCGCCCAGCGGCTCGGTTGTCTCCCGCTCGGTGCGAGAGGCGAGTATCGGCCGCCGCCAACGGGTGGGCGGAGGTGTGTTGGTCCGTCGCTCTTGGGTGAACTTCACAAACCGCCTCACCAAGACCACCCCTCGCTCATTGTGACAACGTCGGCGCCGTCCCATCTCTCCACCAACCCGTTCAGCGGACGAAGCATGTGGAGATCGACTTGCACTTTGTCCGTGACTGGTTGCTATCGGCGTTGTCCAGGTCCTCCCATGTCCCGACCACCTCCCGGGCCTTTGCCGACATCTTCACCATGGGTCTTCCCTCCTCGACGTTCTCTGAGCTGATCAGCCTCAACGTAGCCGGTGGCTAGTTGTGGCTGCGGGGGGCTGTGTGTGTTGTCTTTCTTTGTTGTCCAGTCTTGATCTTCGCCGCGCGGTATTTCGGATCAAGGGGGTGTTAGTGTATATGAGTAAAGGCCCAATAGAGGCCCATGTACAACTAACAATATACCCACCCTTCTAGGGTTGGAGGAATACACAGTGACTATTATCCTGTAACAGATACGCCTAAGAAATGAAAGTAAATCAAGTGTTCCCTGTACAGTAAGTTCCCTTTTCCCTCTTAATAAAATCCTCTCTCTACTGTGGGGGCTCCCTTGCTGTATTTAATGTTCAAAAGAAAATTATACATCAGTCATGGCAACATTTTATGAGCAGAGTAGTAGCTAATGATGGTTGGCTTGCATAATCATGAAAATTGGGTTATTGTAGTAGCGAGCTTATGTCAAGTCTGTAAGTACATATTGCTTCTAGAGAAGGGAGAACAACAGCTCTCTTTACTGCTGTATGGATAACATTTTAAGGCAATATCATATACACTTGCCTGCTTCTCCAAATATATAGCAGAGATACCACCCAAATATTACTGTGTCTTTGATGGCACTCGTAGAAGGATCGATAAATGGATCTAGCATCTCCAGAACGGCTAGTAACTTATGCATGACTTCCTGAAAGTAGGAAAGTTGAGGAAGAAGTCACTACAAAGAACCACTTTCAGAAAGGGAAACCTGTACAGACAAAGAGACTGGCCAGCTTCCTAACCAACATGATAAAGAACAAAGTTATTGGTTCACTATAATTTTTTTTAATTCAGTCCATATATTTTTTTAATTCCCTTTGGAAATTCTGTTGGCCTTAGAAACATCCTAATATCCAGTTCAGATTTTGGTTCTTATTTTGTCTAATTTCTGATAAGATGCAATTTTAGACTATTGGATGCTGCTTTGATTTCATTAATTTTATCTTAATTGTATGTGATATTTCCGTACAGGGAGCCACCTTTGCCGAGGTGATGGACATGACCGACATTTTTGAAGGAAGTGTCATAAGGCTTGTAGAAGGCTGGATGAATTTCGGAATCAGGTAAATTTCTGCTATCTCCGTTGACTGAATCGATGGAATACATCTGAGCTACCTCGGAGATCATGGTGAAGGCCTAAATCATTATATTTATGACACTGATGTGCTTCATTTAAGATAGCAGTACCTGCTTGACCCTTATGATTTCACTTGTTGCACTGCCTCTTTCGTGATTAGTATTTCACTGTTTTCCTCCTTCTCAACTTAGCTTTTGAATCCTTTTCTTCTTCTTTGTTTGTGAACACTCAACTTTTGAATTCATGTGAAGGCACTGCAATTTTTCGATAATGGATAAACATCCGCCTCTACATTCGAAGGGATGTACACAGCCAATTATTACAAGCTAATGGATTACAAAACAAAAGTAGGGCAAAACAAGTCTCTATCACAGATAAAGAGTACTAAAGCAGATGATAAATGTGCTTCCACCCTCTATTGGAAAGTGAAGGCACTGCAATGTGTTGATCATATAACCTTGTATTTCAAATCTTGTAAGTATTACATGTATAAACATGTCAATGATGAAGTGATCTTGTAGCTTTTTCTATGTCTGCTTCTAGGAGAAAAGGCATACCACGCCATTGTTTTCTTTTTTACTGTCAACAGGGGGGAGGCTCCCCACATGAGTTTTATTTTATTGATCTAGGCCCCTGAAGGTAGAACATCTTGTTCTAAAATGCATCACTGTTTTTTGAGTTTAGCTCAATTACATATGGAAACTAAGTACTGGCACCAAGCATTTGCTATTTCTCTTTCTTTGGCAGCCACCCTCTCCCATAACTTGCATCAGCTTATATCAGACGAACAAAAAGGCATGCCATTGTAGCTATATGATGTGATAATAATGTACGGTCTAGTAATAGAATTTTCTCATATTCCTCTCAGCTAACTAAAATTATCTTTTCAGTGTTTCATGGACACCGAATGGGTCAAGGCCCAAAACAGCCTGCACCATTTCTAGTTGTATCGTCACGTTGTTTTTAAGTGTAGTTCTTAAATGAAACCGTTGGAACGCTGCAGTATACTAGTCATGGTAAATAAACCAAACTCGTGAGAGTACAAGCAAGAGCTAGACATCTTAGTCTATCTTGCAATTAGCACATAATTCAAGCTTTTATGTCAAATCAAAGCGACTAATTTATATCATAATAACCATGTTCACTACAACTATCTATTCTTCCATGTCTTATATCTGATACACTTATTAAGATAATCTTGCAGTCCTTCACAAACTAAACATTCCCTAGAATTCCTATTGTAAGCCAATACCTAGCCTTATGTAGCCTTTGAGCATTTTGCATAGAGTGAAATACACATTGGTCTCTAAATTTTTTGTAGGTGCCACATACTTCCTCCGTCCCTAAATAATTGTTGTTTTGCGTTTACCCCAAAACAACTTTTGACTAAATATATATTAAAAGATATTAATACCTATGATACATAATTAGTATCATTGGGAGGATATTAGAATCTTGTTTTTAACAAAATTATTTGAAGAAAAAAAATGCTGCACGTATTTTCTATAAATTAAGTCAAACTTTGGCATGCACACCAACGGCGGTCTTTTTTAGGAACGGAGGGAGTAGGTCCACGAAGTATTAAAAATTTAAAATGCATAATTGAGTCGATGAAGTTGGTTTTGGACTCATTGGGCTATCTCCAACAGGTGATCCAAAACGCAAATATGCATCCCCACCAGTCGTTTGCGTAACGAGAACGGCCTCCAACGATGATGCAGAGACGGGAAGACGCGTTTTGCGATCGAGGAGAGGAGCGGCAAACTGCGTCGCCTCCTCCTCGCGAGGCAAACGGCAGCGCGGTGGGCCGGGACGGCTCTTGCGGTGGGGGCGAGGCGGGCGGTGGCGGCGCCTCCAGGTTCCGCGGCGGGCGAGCTCCGGTTCTTGGGTTGCATCCGTCGTCGCGCATCTCGCCGGCGTATTTTGATGCTGCCGCCGCAGAGCAGCTCGCCTTTCGGCGCGCCCGCATCGCTGCTCCCGCCGCCACCACGCGGCTGCCGGTGCAAATCTCCCGAGCCGCTTAGCGCGCCGTCAGCTGGGGATGGTGGAGCGGCTGCGGTGGGAGATCTCCATCATGCGCACGGGCGGCATCCAAACGTGGTGGGCATCCGGGAAGTCTTGGCCAGCCGCTCAGCGCTCGCCGTCATGGAGTACAGCGCGCGCGGAGCTCTTCGCCCAGTGTCCGGGCGCCTCGTCGAAGGACCACGCGGCGGCGCTACTTCCGGCCGGTCGCCGCCGCGACAAAAAGGCGGCTTCACGGCCTTCTCCACATGCGGTCGCGACTTTTTCCGATTAACGCCGCGCTTCGAGGTCCGAGGCCTTGACTACGGCGGCGCCGGGCGCCGTAGCCTGGTCCTCGCGGCGTCGTGTTTCACGCGTCGTTTCTGCGGTTCCTCCCGTTCGGCCGACACGACACCACGCCAAGATGCGAGAAGATGTCGAGGATGCCCTCGGCGGCGGCGCATCGGAGGGACATGGATCTGGTGTCGCGCAAGACGTGGTTTCGATGTTCGCCTACGCCGCATGAGCTCGCCCGCCGTGGTGAGGCCCTATCACGGCGTCACGCACGGCCGGCGCTTCGTGAGGTGAGCTGCGAAGGGCGGCGTCCGCCGGCGGCGCTTCGTGAGGTGAGCTCTGCGAAGGGACCCGGCGTCGCCCGCTGGGCGGCGCGTGTCAGGGCGGTCCCGCCCGCGGCGGTGCTTTCGCATGGCGTGGCGATGCAGAGCCGCTGCGGGCGGCGTAGCGTCCGTTGAGTATTTGTTTGCGGTTGCTGTTGGAGAAGGAGAAATTTTAAGGATATCCATTTCACATGTAGGTTACTCATACCATCTAATAGGTCTTAAAATTATGCATATGCTGTTGGAGATGACCTCAGGTCCAATCAATAGCTAAGCTATAGCATGCAGGCTGAGTGATTTGACACATGCGACCCATGTGTCATCAACCAAAAAGGCTCAATCTTAGAAAAAATTGTAACTATTTCATTTATACTCCGATGACGATGATTCTTATATGAACATTGTACCCCTCGGTGAAATCTATGTATAACTTTTTAGCTTTGAAATTTCTCATTTAAGGTTATTAGAACGATAAAAAAATGTGAAGTTTAATATTAATCGTGTATCAATCTTATGGCCTTAAAAAAATCATATCCTTTTTATATGTTATCCGCTACATTTACTTTGTATACAAAAATTGTAGCCCTCGATGAGATCTATAACTTTCTAATTCTGAGTTTTTTTTTTATTTGAGACTGTTAAGATGCTTAAAAATTATATTAGAAAATTGTATGTTTTTGTATGGTATTCCGTACTAGATAAAGATACTTTGTATGGAAATTGTAGCGCTCGATGAGTTCTGGTTTTCAGATTTTTCATTTGAGGTGATTAAGATGGGGTATTTTTATAAGTTTCTTTATACCTTTTTTTCTCGAATACGCAAAAGATTTGCGTATTTTTTTTATATTAAGAAGAGAATTTTACAAACAATGGACCAATGTTTGGAAGGAGAAAAAAATAACAAAAAAATACATAAATCGCTGCCTCACCAAACTAAATCGTGGCGGACTCTTTGCCTCCGTCCCTAAATAGATGTCATTCTCGCTTCCCGGAAGTCAACGTCTTTAAACTGCCCGGCAATTATATATTAAAATATATAAATATTCATGCTAAGTAATTAGTATCGTTGAAAAGATCTTTAAGTCTAGTTTTTTAATAAATTTATGCGGAGATATAAATGTTGCACGTATTTTCTACGAACCTAGTCAAAGTTGAGAAAGTTTGACCGGCACGCACCCCATAGCGACTTCTAAAAAGGGACGGAGGGAGTACTCACGAATTAGACAACTATAAGTTTGCGCGCTCCGGCCTCGATCCACGGATCGGCGTGCTTGATGGTAGCTAGTAGTTGGGTGGTGTAGGAGGTTTCATTGTGGAACCACCTCGCGTTAGTTCCTTTCAAATCTCCCACACTACGAAGGCAAATAGAGTGTCGGCGCCCTTCCGCTTGTCATCGTGCCATCGCGTTTCTCCATTTGTCCCACTAGTCAAGGCATTAAGCGTGACCCACCCGAGAAGAGTCAACCCCAAGAAAACATTTGGGATGGTCCACCACATCCGCCAAGAAGAGATGATGTGGTCAATGGTTTTGGCTCCTAATCGCAGAGGAAGCGGTCGTCGTGTGCCTCTAGACCATGTCGCCGCCTCTTATCCGCTGTCCAATGTCGCTTCCGCAGTGCTAGCCATAGGAAGATCTTTACCGCAACGAGCTTGAGCCTTCTAGATCCCGGTGCGATGCGGGGATTGAGTGGGAGGTCATTTGAAGCGCCACAGAGGCAGATGTGGAGGAGTAGGCTCGAAGGCGTTTTTGATAACTATTAAGATGGGTTTGACACATTGACACATGCGCATGTTAAGTTCTGCCAGAGCCGTCTTGATGCCCTTTTTACTTTTGACTTTTAAGAGGCGCGTAGCTTCAGCTAGAGCAAGATCAAGGAAATGAGACATGCAGGACATTAACCTTGTGAGCCCCTCCAAACACAAATGACTCCATCGCCCTGTTTCTTCCGTTCTTCTACTCCCCGGGTTACTAGGTCCTGTTTGGTTTCTAGGGACTAAACTTTTTTTTTTAGTTCTAGGAACTAATAAAAAAAGTCTCTCTAAGAGAGTTTTTAGGGACTAATAGAGAAAATGTCTCAAAAAAAATTCCTCCTATTTAGTTTGGTAGGGACTAAAAGGAACTTTTTTTAGTCCCAAGGACTAAAAAGTCCCTAAATCAAACAAGACCTAAATAATTGTCGCCTGCGCTTAATAAAAAACAACTTTGATTAATTATGGGGTTGTTTGGGCAGGAGGGAGTAGGATCCTCAATTCCCTTATTATTCTTGCTTACTACGGAGTACACCGCTACCTGCCGCCGACACAAGGTTTAGTACTCGACGATTACTTGCTACTGACTCAAGGTTTAGTACTAAGGCCAAGCCCAACGCGCTCCTACGTGTACCGTGGCTCCAAGTATACCCGCCGACACATTGTCCAACTCAACTTGCTTTGGGTGCTTGCAGAGTGGCGATGGTTCCTCGCAGAGGAGAGCTGGTTGTGCAGTCCGACAAAGAGAAGAAGCACCATCCGAAAAAGGCGTTGTAGGCCTCCAAACCATCGAACCAATGCCTAGCAGACACGTCATTTTTTGACTACTACCCGGCCTTACAGTAATGTACCTCCAAAAAACCATTGGTTGAAGCCACCATTGCGTTGGAAAATTTACAGGCTCCTAAGGCACGCATGGGCCAACCCTAGCTATACTGTCGTGCTGCCTCAACCAAATTTTTTGTGACACGGAGATGGGGTTGTATTTAAGCGGCTCGTCTCACAACGCGGGCAGACAAAAGTTGAGCAAATGACTAGGGCTAGTACAACAACACCTTTATTCTGGGTTCCCACCATACACAGGCTTTCTCCATTCACAGCACAGGTTTTTGCGCATCACACCTTCCCAACGCATGCCTCAGCTATTGCTTCACGCTTTTGACAGTCCGACACACATAGAGTACTTCTTCTGCAGGCCGCTCTGACGCTCTGCGAAACCACCGTTCTGTGTGATCTGGACTCGCGTGCTGACATGGAGAATGGGGCAGCACGCCAGTGGGGCGCACTGGGGAAGGCCTAACAGCCCAATATTATATACGTGTACGTTGAGACTTGAGACCACTACTCCTTAGTTACGTACTCCCTCCGTCCTAAAATAAACGACGTTTTGCCAAAGGCCGTCTTGTGAAGTTTAACTCGATTTATAAAAAATACGTAGAAGATTTAAATCTCCAAATAAATTTGTTAAAAAAAACTAGATCAAAAGATCTTTCCAATGATACTAATTATGTAATATAAATATTAATTTATTTTAATATATAATAATTGGGTAGATGTTTACTTGTCAAAAACGTCATTTATTTTGGGACGGAGGGAGTACTGCCCGCGTTGGGCTTGGCCTAACTACTACCTGCTGCTGACGCAAGGTTTAGTACTGACTACTGACTACAAGCTGATAATCGTCGAGCCGTGCGCAAGCTGTAGCAGATCAATCCCACGCGACGACCACAGCCACAGTAGGAGCATGGCCGCCGCGCAAGTCCCCTCCGGCACCGGCAACACCACCGGTGCGCCGCACGTTCTACTAGTCCCGTACCCCGCGCAGGGCCACATGCAGCCGCTCCTCCACCTCGCCTCGCTGCTCGCCGCGCGCGGCCTCCGCCTCACGGTCGTCGAGACGCAGGCCACGACCCACCTCCTCGCGCCGCTCCTCGCCGAGCACCCTTCCTCGGTGCGGTCGCTCTCCTTCCCTCCACCGCTGACCACGACATGTCGGGGCCGACCTCCGTCGGCGCCGACTTCCACGCGTACGCCGCCGCCCTGCGCGTGCCGCTCGGCCAGTGGCTGCGGTCCCACGCCCGCTCCGCTTCCGAGTCCGAGGACGAGGACGACGTCGACCTCGCCGAAGACGGACGCGTCGTTGCCGTGATCTCGGATTTCTTCTGCGGGTGGACCCAGCCGCTCGCAGCGGAGGCGGGCGTCCCGCGGCTGGTGTTCGCGCCGTCCGGCGTGCTCGCCACGGCCGCCACGCACTCGCTGTACCGACGCATGCCAAGGCCGCCCGAGGGCGACACCGGGCGTGGCTACGCAGTCTCGTTCCCGGAGCTGCCCGGTGCGCCGTCCTTCCCGTGGCGGCAGATCTCGCGGATGTACAGGAGCTACGTGGAGGGCGGCGGCCGCGACGAGCACCTGAGGGGATCAAGGATAACTTCCTCTGGAACATGGAGGCCGCGGCGGTCGTGTGCAACACCTGCCACCCTCTCGAGGGGAAGTACCTGGACGCGCAGCCGCTTGAGGACCTGGCCAGCAAACGCGTGTGGGCGGTCGGACCGGTGGCGCCCCGCCGGTTAGCGCAGGCGAAGGTGACCCCACCACCGGCGACGTCAACGCGTGGCTGGACGCGTTCCCGGACTCGTCGGTGGCGTACGTGAGCTTCGGGACTATGATAGTGCCGCCGCCGCCGCACGCCGCGGCGCTCGCTGCCGCGCTGGAGCGCAGCGGCACACCGTTCGTCTGGGCCGCGGCGACGACGACACTCCCGGACGGGTTCGAGGACCGTGCGGCCGCGGCGGGGACCGGGTTGGTGCTCCGCGGGTGGGCGCCTCAGGTGGCCGCGCTTCGGCACCGCGCGGTGGGCTGCTTCGTCACGCACTGCGGCTGGAACTCGGTGATGGAGGCCTGCGCGGCCGGGGTGCCGATGCTGGCGTGGCCCATGACGGCCGACCAGTTCTTCAACGCGCGGCTGGTCGTGGACGAGGCGCGCGTCGCCCTGGCCGCGAGCTGGGGCGGGTTCGGCGCGGTCCCGGAAGCCGACGAGCTCTCGCGCGCGCGTTGGCTCAGGTCGTAGGGGAGGCCGGCGCTGGCATGAGGGCGCGCGCCGTGGAGATCGCCGCCGGAATGGCGGAGGCAATTGGTGAAGGCGGCAGCACGCGGCGGGAGCTGGATGGATTGGTGCAGGAGCTACGGGAACTTGGACGCGGGAGATAAGCCAGCAGCGTTGTCGATCGAATCTGCTCTAAGATTTCAAGATTTCCAGGCAAAAATATAAGGATTCAAAGTTTTTTGCTGTTCATTCGGCCATCCTTGTTAGAGTCAGAGTGATGTGCTCATCCTAGCAATCCTTCGTAAGCTGCTTAAATTATTTACTGGTTAATTACAAACGAATCAGATGGCTGCATTTCAGTTCAACGACCACATCACCCTCTTGTGTTTTTTTTGTTCGTAAACGTGCTTTTAGCACATATCGTCTCTTTGACTCAGAATAAGAAAATTGGATCCAAATGACTCCCATTCACGTGTTTCAAATTTATATACAGCATGTTTTCCGTCTTCGCTCGTCCTCATTTCTGAGTTTTTTTATTTTTACGGTCCATTATTCAAAAAAAAAGGTCCTGAAGTTCGTGGTTTCAAAATTATATACCTGTCATGTCATTCTCTATCTGTTCTTCTTCAGTATGAGGGCAAATTGTTTGAGCGCCTCACAGTTAACACAAAAACAAAGGTTAATACTTAATAGTGGCTTTCGTCCCGGACATGAGCGGATGAGCCTAGCCAGCCCACTGCCCAGCAGCCCATGGCGCATAACCTGGATTGGAGAGCGTGAGTGTGTTTGCATCCACTGATCGACACACAAGGGGATGCTTCATCAGGAAAGGCAACATTGCTTGGGAAGTCATCCAAACTGCTCTTGGATTGATGCGCATTCCTTCTCTCAGTTTCTGAGCACAAAATGTTCATGCTTGATGCAAGAATTTAGGATCAATGGATCATTGTGTAACTGTGTTGCCCAAAAGTCTATTTCATTACCCCAAGTTCTTATTATTGTCGGTAACACATGGATCGATCAAATCACATAGAGCCGCTTAATAGTTTGAGCCAGTCTTGGTTATTGCTTCGCTCGCGAGCTCACGCACAAGCTCCTCCAGCTCCCGCCACGAGTCGCCGCCTTCCCGCACCGCCGCCGCTGCCTCCGCAGCGATCTCCTTCGCCCTGGCCACCACGCCATGGTCCCCGCCGATGGCCGTGTGCAGCACCCGCGCGACTTCGTCCGCGGCCGGTGCGGCCTTGAGCCCGCCCCAGCTCACGGGCACGGCGGCGCCCAGCTCGTCCACGAGCAGCCGCGCGTTCACGAACTGGTCGGCGGTCATCGGCCACGTGAGCATCGCCACCCCTGCCGCCGCGGCCTCCAGCACCGAGTTCCACCCACAGTGCGTCACGAACCAGCCCACCGCCCGGTGCCGCAGCGCAGCCACCTGCGGCGCCCAGCCGCGGATCACCTTGCCCGTCCCGCCCGCGGCCGCGACGCGCTCCTCGAATCCATCCGGGATCGGCGCCGTTTTCCCGGCCGCCCAAACGAACGCCAGCCCGGTGCGCTCCAGCGCAGAGGCCAGCGCCGCCGCGTGGGGCGGCTGCAGCACCGCCATGCTCCCGAAGCCGATGTACAGCACGGAGCCGTCGTCCGGGAACCTGTCGAGCCAGGCGCACAGATCGGCAGCGGACACGGCCGTCTCCCAGCCGCGGTCGGCCGTGGCATCGTCGGGTCCCGGCGCCACCGGACCGACAGCGTGCACGCGCCGGAGGCCCAGATCCGCCAGCGGTGAGCGGAGGTAGCGCTCCTCGAGCCGCCGGAACGTGTTGGACACGAACGCCGACCCCTCCAGGTTCCAGAGGAAGTTGCACCGCACGGCCTCCGAGATCTCGTCGCCCTCCTTGTACGTCCGGTACAGCAACGACAGCTGCCGCCACGGGTACGCCGGGCTGCTGGGAAGATCCGGGAAGCTGATCTGGCACTCTTCGTCGCTCTCGTCCTCGCGCCTCGGCGCCCGGCGAAATAGCGAGTGGAGCACGGCGGAACCGTACACACCGGACGGAGAGAACACGATTCCTGGGACGCCGAGCTCCGCGGCGAGTGGCTGCGCCCACCCGCAGGAGTGGTCGGCGAGTATGGCGACCACGCGGTCCGGGGTGTCGGACAGCTCGCGAGCCCACGAGCCGAGCGGGCCGCGGAGCTCGGCGAAGGCGACGATGAGCGATGCGAAGAGCGTGGGCGGGGAGTCCTTGGCGCTCTCGACGCCCGCGGGTACGGCGGGGGGGGGGGAACGCGAGGACGAGCGCCCGCACGGCGCCTCCGTGGTGCGCGTCCAGGAGCGGCGCGAGCAGCGGGGCAGTGGCGGGCGTGGCGACGACGGTGATGCGGAGACCGCGGCATGCGAGGAGGCCGGCTAGATCGAGGAGCGGGATCATGTGGCCTGGCGCCGGGTACGGCACCACCAGGACGTGCGGCGTCGCCGGCGCTGTGGAGCTATCGGTGGCCCTTGTCGCCGCCATGGTCAATGCGAGAGCGACGCCTGACGCGGACACTGGGCAGTGAGCAGAGACTGGCCGTGCAGCGGGTGCGCGACTGGCAAGTCAGCGTAGCAATGTTTTATTGGACTCCACTTGCGTGCGCATTTTTTCTCCATTTTTCTTTAAAAGATCCGGGAAAGAAATCAATCAATGATGATTTGATGTCGTAGGAGTAATAAGAGTGAAGTTAACCAAGCCAGGCTACCTACCGCTCGCGCTCGCTGCCCTACTCTGCGCCCCAAACAACAACCCCGCCGGCGGCGCCGCCGCCGCTGTCACCGCTTTGACCATCACCACCAGCCAACCATGGCGGCGGCGATCACCGACAGCGCCACGGTCCCGGCGCCGCACGTCCTTGTCGTGCCGTACCCGGCGCAGGGACACACGATCCCGCTGCTGGACCTCGCCGGCCTCCTAGCGTCTCTCGGCGGCCTCCGCCTCACCGTCGTAACCACACCCGCCAGTGCCCATCTCCTCCACCCGCTGCTGGCTGCGCACCGCGACACCGTCCGCGAGCTCGTCCTCCCGTTCCCCTCGCACCCGGCCTTCCCCGCGGGCGTCGAGAGCGCCAAAGGCCTGCCGCCCGCGCTCTTCGGCGCGCTCATCGTCGCCTTCTCTGGGCTCCGCGGGCCTCTCGGCGACTGGATCCGCGAGCGGTCGGACGGACCGGACCGCGTGCACGCCGTGCTCTCCGACTTCTTCTGCGGGTGGACGCAGCCGCTCGCAGCCGAGCTCGGCATCCCGCGGATCGCCTTCTCCTCGTCCGCAGTGTACGGCACCGCCGTGCTGCACTCGCTGTTTCGGCTGATGCCGCGCCGCGAGGACGGGGACGACTCCGACGAGAGCGTGATCTCGTTCCCGGATATCCCCGGCGCCCCGGCGTACCCGTGGCGGCAGTTGTCGCAGCTATACCGTCGGCAGAAGGAGGGCGACGAGGTGTCAGAGGGTGTCAAGCGCAACTTCCTCTGGAACCTGGAGAGCTCGTCGTTCGTGTCCAACACGTTCCGGCGGCTCGAGGAGCGCTACCTCGGCGCGCCGCTAGCGGATCTGGGTTTGAGGCGCGTGCGCGCGGTGGGGCCGTTGGCGCCGGACGCCGGCGCCGCGGGCAACCGCGGCGGGAAGACGGATGTAGCCGCGGCTGACCTGTGCGCCTGGCTCGATGGATTCGCCGCCGACGGCTCCGTCGTGTACATCAGCTTTGGGAGCATGGCAGTACTGCATCCGCCGCACGCGGCGGCGCTTGCCGCCGCGCTGGAGCGCACCGGTGTCGCGTTCGTGTGGGCGGCCGGGCCGACGGTGACGCTCCCGGAGGGGGTTCGAGGAGCGCGTGGCCGCGGCGGGCGGGAGGGGCAGGGTGATCCGTGGCTGGGCGCCGCAGGTGGCGGTGCTGCGGCACCGGGCGGTGGGTTGGTTCGTCACGCACTGCGGCTGGAACTCGGTGCTGGAGTCCTGCGCGGCCGGGGTGGCGATGCTCGCGTGGCCGATGGCGGCCGACCAGTTCGTGAACGCGCGGCTGCTCGTGGACGAGGTGGGCGTCGCCGTGCCCGTGTGCTGGGGCGGCCTAGGTGCCGCGCCGGCCGCGGACGACGTCGCGCGTGTGCTAGACGTGGCTGTCGTCAGCGGGCAGCGGCGTGACGTGGTGGCGCGCGCCAAGGAGCTCGCGGAGGAGGCTACGGCTGCGGTAAGCGAAGGCGGCGCGTCGCGGCGTCAGCTGGAGGAGCTGGTGCTGGAGCTCCGCCAGCTCGGGAGCGAGCCAAAGGACTAAAAAAATTATTCCATAACCGTAGTTCCATCTGACGATGTCTCCGCTA
The DNA here is from genome assembly GCA_015847255.1 of Hyparrhenia diplandra. Lineage (NCBI taxonomy): Eukaryota > Viridiplantae > Streptophyta > Magnoliopsida > Poales > Poaceae > Hyparrhenia > Hyparrhenia diplandra. The sequence continues at coordinate 37,197 of JADLZK010003476.1, forward strand.
TAAAATCTACTAGTCTCACCTATATATTTATTTGACTAGTATTACGCCCGTGCGTTGCTACGGGATAACTAAATTTTATATAAAAATACATGGATCACATGATAAGATAACAATATTGTGAAATTAAACAATAATATTAAAGTATCATTTAATCCAAACAAGTAAGTTTTTTATGAAAATAACACAATCACGTGAATTTTACATTCATGTATTGTGCATATAACATCTCCATGTAGAGTCGATAAACCATTTAGAAGTACCTAGGAATATCAACAAATATGACATTAGTTAAATAATATTTCTACAATATAAATTGAATTAAAAATACATTCTATGTGTCAGTAATCTTCTATTATCTCGCCTATTGCGTTACAACCTCCTTCCATACAATATTCTTCGTGAAAAATCCATCAGCTGATGGGGTCTTCTTATCCTTTTTTTTTTTTTTTTTTTTGCTTGGTGCATTCTTTTTTTTTTTTCCCACCGACATTCATTCTAGTATTTTTCTTTTCCATCTTTTTTGGCCTCCTCCTCCCGTATGTCCACATCAGGCGGGAGGGTGAGGATCTTTAGTTTTATACGAAAGAGATTTAAAGATCATTGATGCATAGAGCCATAGAGGACATGTATATGCTGCCTATATATCATATCATAGAGGTCACAATAGCTATATCATTGATACAAAATATAATTAAGGAGGGCCAGTTCCTTTACAGCAAAGTGAGAAAGTGAGAACAAAAAAGATACCACATCTCTGAGTTCACATGCTCTACCACTCATTGTAGTCATCCCCATTGTAAGTCTGTATAGGTCACAGAAGTCGAAGTGAAATAAGATAGGAGGAAATTCAGTGAACATGATATGAAGCAGGTGACAGATTGACAAATAAAATGTTATACAGAGAACTAAAGTCAAAAGGTCAATGAAAAGGAAACAAACACATTGCCATAACCTGCATACACATGAGCTTAATCCAGCCCACATAGCAAAAGAAAGAGATTCTTACAGACACAGAGGAACTACTTGCTCGTAATAATCATAACCCACTTGTTCGTAATAATTATTACCTTATTTAGTTAGGCTTACTTGGTTAGGCAGGCTGGCCATTAGTTGTATACTGTTGGGTATTGTATTCTTCGTAGGTATTACATGTATACTGCTGAGTACTGCATCTCGTTTTATTTTCTTGTCTCTTCAGACATAGGAACCGTATCTGATTGGTAATTTTTCTAGACTCCTTGATAGGAGTAGTAATTATGATGCTGAATATAATACTACATCCATCTCAAAATATTAACATCTCTTCATATGGACACCCAAAAAGGGCAATCTGCATATGTATCGACTATAGAGAGCGGAAATGTGCAAGTTCAACATTTAAACACATTTTTCTCCGGTGGATAGAAAATTGTACCTGGCTATCCATCATAAATCTGACGTCAAAGCAGCTACTCAGTACAACTAACCAAAGCTCTACTGGAAACAACAAATCGACCCATCAACACCCAAGAAATATACATGGCTTTCAACGCACTTGTAATTGGGTCAGATTCAAATAAAAATAGCCAGCATACTAAACATACATAACTATTGGTACTGAGAACTCATGACACGTTGCATCGATGGTACTTTCATGATTATATTTTATGCATGATTTCTGACAATATCACACACTGAAAATATTTGAATGTGCTGATATTAATTCATAGAAGGAAAATCATGTTGTAGCCTTTAAACTCTGAACATCTGAATGTTATACTATCTAAAGATGGATCTTGGACAGTGGCGCTACCTGGCGAGATCTTTGCTAATAGGAAAAGAATGTAGGAGAGAACCAGAGGGGAGGTACTTACCAAGCGATGCACATGGCAGGGTCTCCGAGGATGGGCGTAAGCTGGGAACTGGCCGCTGGGGCTGGTGATTTGCTGCTCGCCGGTCGCCGCAACCGCTGCCACCGGGCTTGAGGGTGCCGCCGTCGATCCACCGAGAGAGAGCTCGCTGGTCGCCGCAATCGCTGCCGCCAGGCTGGAGGGAGCCGGGAGCTGCCGTCGATCCGCCACCGCAATCGCTACCGCTGGGCTGGATGGAGCCGTCGTCGACCGCAATCGCTGCCTCAATGGAGTCTACTATACAGCAACCACGACAAACAATTGTGAATCCTATCCTAGAGGAAGAATGCAGTAAATCCATTTTACCAGGGAAAAAAATAGAAAATGCTTAGCAATAATGCTTAGCAATCCATTTTACAAACAATCGTCGTCTCTGGATATGACCTATTTGCAAGTTGGCCGGAGTAAGATGGTGTGCTCAAACTGCGACACATAGCTCCCTTTCACGTCACACAATGGAGGGTACGGCTGCAAAGTGCGAACAGAGTAGGAGACAGTGAATAACGATGTCCGTGACACAGTTCAGTCAATGGAGTTGAGATGGAACTTTTCACATACCTGAATGATACCACTATCACAAAGTTTTTTCAGATCTAGGAGGTATTTTGTCTCGCCCAGGTGGTCCAAGCATAGGCGGCAAAATGCAAGTGTTCCAAAGTTGTTGATGGTCGCAAGTAGTTGCTTAGCCTTTGCTAGGCACATGCCCAACATCAAATTCTTCATGTAATGGCTGCATTCCAAGTCCACCTAGACAGATCCCCTTCCTGAAAATGTCATGAAGCTTACAAAATGTAGAAGTCATCGAGGACTTGAACTTATGTCTAAATAGAGACACCAAATTTATGCTACGCAGCCATACGGACCATTCTAGATATAAGTGAGACTAATCCTTTTTAATTTTTGGTCAAAAACTAATCCTTTTTACTTTAATAAAAACTATTCATGATGGCACATTATAGCACTATGATATTTCCATCAATCAGTTGAAGCTACAAAGACTAACATAGCAATAGATCCAAAATTTTCAATAGCATAAAGCTCCCCCTCTTCATTTTTGATTGTTCTCCACCTTTCACAATCTGAACTGATTTTCCACCATGGATCTAATATGGCCCAATGCTATGTCCATAGAGGTTCGAATACTTTTTACTGTCGCAAAACAAAAAGGTAGTTTCAATTGTCATATCCTTTTTCTACATTATATTGTTCTGCAGGATAAAGATCAAAAGTTGTAGCACCTTGGAAAACTTTCCCAATGATTTCAAACCTCATATGATTCCATTACTACTTGGATTGCAGCACCATCATCACAAAGCCGTGCATCTATTCCACCTTCCTACAATGACGTGACCAAGTCATATTATATTACAATGAGTGCATACTGCAGCAGAAGAAACATAATTTCAGACCGCGACATATATAAAGGAGAAATTCAAATTAATCCAAGACATAGAACTATATACAGGAGCAGTTATTAGAGAGAGATGCCAACACACAATAATTATCTAATGGAAATCATTATCCCAATGAGCACATCATCATGTCATGCTTGAGCAAAGGATATCACTTCTGTACAATCATGCAGAACACTATAGGAACATGACCTGGGCAAAGCTAACTGAAATCACACACTTTTATATCTCCCATTCTATAAACTTAGAAGGAGAGCCTACAGAGGGTGTAAAGGAACATGTTGAAATTACCTTGATCCCTGTATTTGTGGCATCTCTTGTTGTTTGAAGCAATGGATCATATATAGGATGGATGCAACAGTAAATGCACAATCAACAATGTACCCTGGAACAAATAAGTTGATCACATGAAATCTACAGAGGTAGTCATAAGAAAGCTCGCACAAGATTGCTATACATAAAAACTTTTACTCACTTTTCTAAAGTTTGCTACAACAAAGTAGAGATGGTTCAGTTTCAGATCATGGGCAATAATAAAAATAAGGCAGTAGAGGTATTACCTGAGCAAGCAGAGATGGTAGAACAGAAATGTTTTGTTAATTAAGTATTTTAGACTGAGTTATTAAATCAACAAATCAGGATCGGTGAATATAATACATCCATGCTTGAATGCTTAAAACCAGTCACACAATGCTGCTATAACCTCAAACTGATGAGATCCTACTGCCACACAAAACTGGACTGAACTGCTGTTGCTATGCCTCAAGTTCCTGTTGCCTACGGATAGAGATGTGCGGACAGAGATCGACAAAGAGCTTCTCACCTGCTCCTGCAAAACCAAAAAAAAAAAAAAATCCAAACAATTGGTCAAAACTCATGTACTTGGAATATCTTAGCTTGATTTTTTTAAAAAAATGAAGCATGAAAGCCTGAGTTTGAGGTACTATACAGAACTACAAAATGACGAAAATCTTATGGAAAGGCCACTACCATAATATAAGTGGTAATTTTGCATTGATTACTCAAGAAAGGTATTGAACAATAAATGTTCGTGAGCAAAGATGCAGACATAAATTGAAGATTTTCAACAGAGACTCATGATTCCTACAACATCTAATTAAAATACAAAAAAAACCCGCATAAATGGCACCACAAGACTGATGGTGGTAAAATATTCACAGGATGCCAGGAGGCATCCACCAACGATGGCTTCTTGTTATAGGGCATTCCCTCGAATATGCAGAGAGCACTCATGCAGTCATCATTGCATAGAAGAAAGTGCAAACACAATTGAGCATTGGACAGAGATTACCCAATAGGAATTTGGGGGAGGGGCTCGCTTGTTCGGGGACTCATCCACTGCTCCAGCATCAAGCAGATCAATCCATTCCAGCAGCTCACCGCGATAGGCAGCGACCCCGGCAGCAGCCATGGCAAGGGGTGCTGCGCCCCCAAGCCAGGCCAAGAACCGCTGAGGATCCTGAGCGTACAAGATGGCGGGCTGGAGTGCTTCTCCGAGATGGGTGGAGATGGCTGCACACAGCAGCAAGGGCGAGCTTGTCGTGCGGCGTGGAGTGGAGGCGGCGGCGCGTCCGATACTCTGACCGCATCACCCGGCAGGTCCTGGACGCGGCAGCGCGCGACGTGGAGCGTCGAGCGAGTGGCCGCACCTGAAGACGAGGAGCAGATCTGGGCGACTTCGGCGGGGCGGCTTCGACGGGGGCAGCTTCAGAGCGCGGGCGACGTCGGAGCGGGGGGTGGCGTCGGCGGGGACGGCTTCGGCGTCCGCGCTCAGCGACGGGGCGGCGTTTCCGTGGCGTCAGAGCGGACGGGGCGTGCAGCTGCAGCCATCGCCGCCGCTGCCTAGAGCTAGGGTTTTGAGCCCGCGCGTGGGAAAGAGGAGTCGCTGGCGTCGGCGTTGGGGATGCCGGATCTCGCCCTCCACCGGACGACGCTCCACCCGCGCCCAAAATCCATGGCTGCCGCCGCGACTCCTCTTTGCGCGATGGGGCAGACCGGCGGCGGCGTCGATGTGGGAGGTGGGGTAGTGGGGAGGCTGGGGCCGGTGGCAGGCGTCACCAGCGCCACACGACCTCCTCTTCTTCCCCTTCCATTCTCTTTAAGGCGCGGCCGGCAGAGGTCCGGCGGTGGCGCGAAGCAGCGGCGGCAGAGGTCTGTGGCGCACCTCGCACGATGGGGCAGGGGAGATCCGGCGGCTCGCCTCGCACAATGGGGCAGGGAAGGTCCAGCAGCGTTGGCGCGGTTGGCTGTGGCGTGGCTCGTCGCCGTCGGGGAGAGCGGGGAAGGGCGAGGTCGACGGCGCAAGGAGAGGAGGCGGCGGCGTGGGCGAGAGAGGGAAGGCACCCGTGATTGGGGTGGGTGGGGGAGAGCGATCATTTTTTGTTTCCTAAAGACCGATCGCAAGGGTGGGGGAAGAAGCGGAGCGAAATTTTTACCGCACGGGCGAAGTGACGAGCGGACCGAAATTTTACCGCACGAAAAAATGATCTTACTTTCATCTTTTTAGGTAGTAAAGATTTTGTACGAACTCCATATTTTAAAACAAAAAACGAGAGATTTTGTATGAACTTTGCATGATAATTAGACAAGACTATGAGTCTACATGTCTTCTTTTCCATACTTTTTTCCAAACTTGAGTTGCATTAGTATGATATAGATTTTCCATAATTTTGTATGAACTTGAGTTACACTGACAAAAGCCCTCACAAGACGAATCTGTTTTTTTTTTTTTTTTGGGAAATCACAAGACGAATCTGTTGATAGGTTTGAGAAATCACTTGCTAATCTAAGAAAAACCACTTCCATTTTCTCTTGGCGCAAAATGATGAAAAATTGGACAAACTCTCATAAAAGCCATTCATTTCATTTTATTATCGTTCACAACTTCACATTACCTTGTCACTTCCAACTTTTGAATCGAAATCTAGCCCACTTCATACAAAAAAAAGTATAATGCAGACTTGAAAGTGACTTTGGTGTAATTTATCCATGACATGAAAAGTCATATTTTTGGATGCTGATAAATGTCATGAAAATTCAAACAAGTAGAGAAACCGAGGTATATAAGATATGTAACAAATTTGTCTTCTCAGGCATAAATAAATCGTAAAATCCATACTTGGAGGACCACAACCACTTAGAACAAGTCTTAAAAAAAAAGGACGCATCATCCACTAACTAGCATTATGTCACATTATCCACTAACATTACTTATAATTGTTTATCCCTTTGTATAACTAATTTTATTCCAAATCATAAGCAATCTCTGCGGCAAAGCACAGGGTGTTGCTTTCTTGGTCCTTGAGACCCTATGCTTATGCAATTCTCATTAAATAATAACTCATATTTTTTATACCTCTCTTTCATTCATTAAATGGTCTCTGTTTCATTCATCAAATGGTCACCAAAACTAACTTTAAGTTCCTGCGGGAACGTGGGGAATGCCCCTAGTACTATAAAAGGTAAAACTAGATCAGTATAGTTTTTAATCTAAAATCTAGATCAGTAGTTATTAAAAGTAAATGAGGTTAAATGCTTTTTTTTTCTCTAACAAACTAGGAGTCCTTCGGCCCACTCAAAAATTATCACCAGCCCAATCTAGCCCATTCGTGGGCACACCACTACCCCTAACGCCTCAACGGTCCAACTCCAATCAAGCGAGGTGGATATTTCCTCTAGCCCCAGCCGGCCGCCGCCTCTCCTGACTCCCTCCCACAGCTCGGCCGCCGCCTCCTGCTCCTTCCTCGACACCCCCACCTCGCAATCCATTCCCACCTCGCCCCTAAAACCCTAGCTAAACCCAAGCCGAAAGAAACAATGGCCCTCTTCGCCTGAGCGCGCTCGCGCCCGCCCCTTGCTGGCCATGGCACTCCAGCTCCGCCGCCTCCTCCCGCACGGCTACGCCCAGCGACACCGCGCCATCACCCACGCGCTATCGCCGTCGCTGCCGCCCGCAATGGTGAGTGGCTCTCTGTCCTCATTCTGCTGAGAATTTATCACCTCCGAAAGTGTCTGGGGTGCATGGTGGCGGCGTGAACGCCCCTGTTCGTTGTATTGCCCGTGAGCCACAGACAAAGCCTCGTTCCTTTTTTTTTTTAAAAAAAGGTGGCTTTGCGAAACAGCAAGGTTCTGTGGGGAGCTATGCCATGGAGCATGTCAATATATTATTTCGATATCCCCTGGTTAGAGTGAAAGACATCCTTTGCCATTGCACGACAATGTGCTAACCTGATTTGCAAGGAATGAAACATACCATATACCATCAAGTCAATCACCTTATTTTTCTTTTGTTTCATCTACTTATCCTTAAGGAACTATTCAACTAAGAAATTTACTGAACATGGGAATTAGGTTAAAATGAAGCTCCTATTTACTCTCTCTCTCTCTCTCTCTCTCTTCACGTGATCATGAGAGTGTGAGTTTTTTTTCTTCATGATTCTACCTGTTATAATTTGATATAATATTTGATTGGAGTTGTGCTTGTTTTGTCTATTTATTTCCTTTACAGCTTCAATTCGGCGTGTTTCAGAGATATTCTTCCGCAGCCTGGCCCTTTTCACCGTTTCGCCCTAGTGAAATGTGCGGGGTTGCAATCAGGAGTAATTCAACAAGGAAAATATGTTCAAGAAATAATTTTGCGGTTGCCTTACAGCCCAAAAGTAGTGCCTTTTTTACTCCTGGGCTCTTCGGCAATGGTAGTTCTGTATGTTTCAGAGCCACAGACAGCTGTGGAATTGCTTTGAAGGCTAATAATATTGGTAATTCACGACCATTCTCAACTACATACAGTAAAAGGCTAAGGTTTCCTATTAAAAATAAGACATCATTCAGTAATCTAAATATGAGAAGGGAAGATGGAGGTGTTGCACATAGTTTGTTTCATAGATCTGAGAAACGGCAAAGCACACTAGCTACGTGTAGCACCATTGCTGATGAGGCTTCAACATCTAGTAACAGCAGCAAGAATGTTACTGATACTAAGACTGACACTGCCAAGAGGAAGAGTTCAAGAGGAAGCAAAAAGGAAGCTGCTGGAGATATTAAAGAAAAGGAAGTACATACCAAGAAAAAAGAGGATATCTGCTAGAACTCGTAAAAAGCTGCAACAAAAGGCGACTGAAAGTACTAGTGCGAACCAAGAAAACAAGAAGACCGCTAATTCTAAACCGAAAAAAGGGTGCTGATAGTTCTAAAGAGAAAAAGGTGAATAATAGGTCAAAGTCAAAAGCAAAGGTTTCTGCTGCTGCTTCTGTACCTTCTGGAGCTGAGATTTGTATGCAATCGTCTATTGATGGTTCTGGTATTGAGAAAAAGCCACTGGTGCCATTGTATCCGCCGAGAGCCAAATCAGTCGTGGTTGTGGAATCAGCCACGAAAGCAAAAAGTCATTCAGAATTACCTTGGGGGGTATGTATGAAGTGTTACCAAGCTATGGTCATGTGAGAGATTTAGCAGGTAGATCAAAATCTGTCCGCCCTGATGATGACTTCAGCATGGTCTGGGAGGTGCCTGCTGCTGCCTGGACACACCTTAAGAGCATTAAAGTTGCACTGAAAGGGTATGTTTTTGTAGTGACAGTATGGATACATCTTTTCAGTTCTCATAAAACATGCATATGCTTTGATTACTCATGTTCTCCTGGAAAACAGTTTCTCATTTTTTTGTCAATGGTGACAGGCTAGAAAATATGGAAAACATCATTGGTTCATTTGGTGATATAGTTTGTAACCTAGGCTTTCCCTGCAGATAGTTTGAGTATTCATGTTTCTTATTTTGTTGCAGATGGTTTTGTGTTTTTGTTTCTTATTTTTATATTAATCTGTTTTATATTCTTGTGTGTAGAAGTCTCACTATTGTCATTTGTGTATGCTGACACATTATTGTTTTGATCATAGTATTACTGTAATATACTTGAGTATTATTTGTTGGTGAGATTGTTTTGGCACTTTGATACATGTTATACTTTAATAATGGTCTGCGGTTGACCACATATAGAAAACTACTGTGATGTTGATTTGATTTGTGTAGTTCGTTTATTTTAATACTTGCATGTATGTTCATCAAAATGTAAAATGGCCTCAACTGTAGTTGGAATTGTATCTGAACATATCTTTTGGCCATGAAAACTGTGTAATCTAACCCTTTTCCCTAAGACCGGACCTCTGCTTATACTACTACTACAACAACAATAACAACATAGCCTTTTGTCCCAAGCTAGTTGGGGCAGGCTAGAGATAGAACCATAGGAAACAAGTATAAAATAAACACAAAAATAGGGCACAAGACAGAAGGTAGAGTTAGGACCTCTGCTTAATTGCTTATACTAGTGGTAGTTTTTTTATTTAAATTCAACTAAGCTAATAGTATGAAAGGTAATAGTTCTACACACATATTGCTGATTGTTTTTTTACACCTTGTGTTGAGTTAATAAAACATTGCTAATTTTTGTATCAATGTTCTCTTTTCTCCAGAGCAGAAAATTTAATTCTTGCATCTGATCCTGATCGTGAAGGTGAAGCGATTGCTTGGCACATCAAAGAAATGCTTGAACAACAAGGTGCTTTGGGCTGTGATGTGACTGTTGCAAGAGTTGCTTTCCATGAAATAACTGAGGATGCAATAAAAAAAAGCTTTAATGTCGCCGAGGTTTATTGACATGGACTTAGTCAATGCTTATCTTGCACGCCGTTCCCTTGATTATCTAATTGGGTTTGGCATATCACCACTTCTGTGGAGGAAGTTGCCTGGTTGCCAATCAGCTGGACGGGTCCAATCTGCTGCTTTGGCCCTTGTGTGCGATCGAGAAGCTGAAATAGAACAGTTTAAACCACAGGAGTACTGGACAGTACAGACAAACTTCAAAATGCAGTTTGCAGATCCTTCAAATGACACTTGTATTCCATTCCGTATAAAGCATTTTAATTCAAAAAAGCTGGATCAGCTTTCCATACCCTCTCAAGAAGCAGCGCAAGCTATAGAAAAGAGGATTCATTCTTCTAAGTTTGAAGTTTTAGGTGTTAAAAGAAGTAAAATTCACAAGAATCCTCCAATGCCATATATTACATCCAGCCTTCAGCAGGATGCAGCAAACAAACTTCATTTTACTGCAGGGTATACCATGAAGGTTGTTTCTGCTAGACTTATTATGTGTTGTATTTATACGTAGGAGTCTGTTAGCTCATGTGACTCATTATATGATGCAGATTGCCCAAAAGCTTTATGAGGGTATCAACCTTTCCTCAGAAGAAACAACTGGGTTAATAACATACATAAGAACTGATGGGTTCCATGTAAGTAACATCAGACATTTTGATGACACAAATAGGTTTACTTTTTTTTTTTTTTTTTTTTTTTTTTTTGGGGCAAGGTAGGTTTACTGTTTATTGTTGCATATGTTCCACAACACTTGTTCCCTATGCTTTACTCTCTTTTAAATTTCAGAATCATCATCTTTTTTGGTCATATGGTCTGCTTCAAGTTAGTGCATTTACTTTAAAATCATCAAATGTTCTTCTGCCTTCTGACTAAACCAGTGGGTAGGAAGCTGGACAGGAGGAACTTTAAATGATGCATTAAGTTGAGCAAAAGTGCACTCCTTTTGCATCAGCTTCAAAAAACTACAGTTTTTAAGCTTCTATTCTGATTACTAAATAACCACACATTTGTTGGTACTTTGTTGAATATATTCTACATTAAGGTGTTATTATCACACTCTGTATAGTTTAACGCTGCAAAGTGGACGGTTTAGGATTGGATTTAATAGTCAAAACCAATCTAATTAAATAGTTCATGTTTGTAATATATTACTTAAAGATATACTGGCCACAATTTACGTCATGATGATGGTAAAATATGTAAATTTCTACTTGTGACTTTGAGAGACTTCAAAATAGTAACTCCAGTATGAAATATTTCATGACTGGCACGCCGAATTAATTATTATGTATGATGCAATGATACATGATGGAGGCTTCCGGCTTACTTTGATGTGAGAATTTGCTGACAGTTGTCAATAAGAGGTTCTTGATAATCCAATATACTTGGTGCTTTACCTGTTTCATTAATTAATACCATGTTGACTTTTTGATCCCTGAAGATTTCTGATGGAGCCGCAGAAGACATCCGTACATTAGTCAAAGAAAGGTACATAACTTCCTATCCATACAAGCTGCTAAGTCTCTTTGTTTTGATTTTAAAATGGTGCTAATTTCTCTTCTTCCACATTAAACTTGTAATTGCAATCAGATTAGTTCTAACCTCCTAAGTGATTTAGTTATACTAGTGGAAAATTTTCAGAGTCACTCATATTTGTTCGAGACTTAATAGATGCCACAACTGTAAGACACATAACACATTATTCAAGATTTTAACTGAGTAATTTAACTCTTTAACTGGTCTGGATGGACTCTGGACTCTTAAGGTACTTCGATAACATGGTAAGAGGGTTCAAGTTGTTGAATGATCCATTTTAAGTTGCCAATTGATGATCTTTGACTCCAGTTTTGAGAGAACCAGTATTTTGTGATTCTAGGACTTGGTGTCATGATATGATATATCTGAATATGGTTTCTTCCACGTATTCCTCTTGTTAATTAGTATTTTGTTCAGATATGGTCAGAAGTACGTTTCAGAGGACACTAGGAAGTATTTAAAGAAGGTGAAAAATGCTCAAGAAGCCCATGAAGCCATTAGGCCCACCAGTATAAGGAGGTTGCCATGTAATGACTCTCCCTGTGTTTTTGTTGGTTTATTGCACTTTCTCAATTGCAGCTGCTAACCATCTCCTAGCAAACAATTTTGAGCAAGTACTTGCATATTGTCCCATGGAGGTAGTTCTACAATCTCATATTCATGTATCCTGTATCCACCAAGAAACCAACCAGTACATAGCATATCCTGTAAAGAACTAGCAACATCTTGGTGGTGCTCCATGAATATGAGGTTGTGGAACTATAACCTCCATGGGATAATAATTCATGTATAGCAATATGGTTGTACGATTCATGCTTCATAATTCAACCTCAGACAGTGCTTTGATTATTCTACAGCGTAATACTTCTATGAATTTGGCACTTAGGAGTTAGAAATGTCTCCCCATAACAGAGGATACTGTGTTCTGTGATATGTTTTGAACATGCTGGTATGGGCAGCCAACTGAGCCATACAGTTTGAAGGGCTACAGCAACATGACTGTACTGTTATGGTACCGAAGCAGCACAAAAGGCCCAGCTGGCTGCCCAACATGCTCCATAAATTACCATGAATCAGTTGATAGTTACAATATCTGTGATACAATCAGCATCTTCTATTGGACCACATGAGCACGTTTGATGTCTATATTTTATTTCATTTATTTGAAAGTGAAACCACTCAGTATTATATCTTACTTTTAATACATGGTTGCAACACTATTTCTCTTGTAGCATCTTTGGTTGGAATACTTGATGATGATTGTCTAAAACTGTACACTCTAATATGGAAAAGGACAATGGCTTGCCAAATGGAAGCTTCCAGAACTGAGATGGTTGGTTACTCCTGTGCTTCATTTTTCCATGTGGTTAATTTTATTCTTATGATAATTGTTATGAATTATGGGTGTACAAAGTTACATTGGTTAAGGAAACCTTGATAAGTTTAACTTGACATGTATGAGGAATTTGCAGCAGCCAGCAAGCGCTAGGGTACATGTTGCAGTTTTTTAGGGTTTTTTTTTTTTTCCCTAATTTCTGGTAGATTTCCTCTTTAGTTTCTTTTCATATTGCCCATAGTTTCAATATTGATAGCAATAGGCTGAACTTGTTGTTTGTTTAAAATTCAGTGTGGTATTAAAGCCAACCAGCCAAGAGATTGCACTGATAAGATCATAAGAAAGTAATTGCAGGTTGCACTGATAAGATCATAAGAGAAGTAATTGCAGCCCAGTCTGTGTTTTTACATAGATCTAATTGGTGCAACATTCAGGCCCAGATTTCTACAGCACCTTGAACTTTTAGCTAATAACTGGTTGGTTAATTAGCCACGTTTCTTGTCCAGTTTATAACTTTTGTCTAACTAAAACCCTTTTTATGAATTGTTGACATCTACCTTAGGCGCACAGCTTATGAATCTTCATTTTAGCTGTTGTCATGAATTATTATTTTTGCCTAAACACCTCTGGTGTCATAGTAGATAGTAAATGTGATATCCTTTTTTTTTGAAGCTAGTATATGTGATATCCTCATTCTCTAGCATTGTTTTAAAACATTAAAATTCTTTGTACATCATTTTCCTTTTGTAAATTTCAATATTTTAAGCTTTCCGTCAAGTTACTTGCTTCCTCTGTAGATTCAAGTGGATATTGGCACTCGAAAGGAGAGATGGTTTTTCATTCTGCTGCATCAAAACTGGACTTCAAAGGGATACCAAGCTGTCTATGAGGTGAGTTCTAAATTTATTTTGTACTTGCTTCTTGCATTCTCTATGGATTTTAATTTCTGCTTGTGCTACTTCTATCAAGCTTTGACAAGCCTGATGACATTTTTTTATGTGTGTACAAATGCATCAACGACATTGTTTGATGGTTCAGGGGCCAATTGTTTATGCCATATTTCTTTTTCATCTACATGATCTTCTTTTACTTAGCCTACCCCCACTAGCTTGGGACAAAAGGCTATGTTGTTCTTCTTTTTACTTGCCACGTAGGGGTATGAGTACAACCCGGTCAGATACTATGTATCTGGTTCTCTGCTATATTTGCCCAGACATTTTTATGTTATTATGGAAAACAGATACCAGATTCTGATCGGATGCATATATGAATTAAGATGTCTAGGTCAAAGTGACATCTGGATATCTGACTAGTCGATCCCTTCTTTTTCTGATTTTTTTCTCATTTGTTATGAGGTTTAGAACATGAGATAAGCTATTTTTTTTTTTTTTTTTTACAAAATGTAAACCAGTACTAACTCTACTTTTAAATAAAACTTCTCACTAAACATCTTTAGTTTTTCCTCGAACCTAAGAAATTAAGAATCAAAATTTTTATTGGAAACCTGTTTACCCCAGAGGCTGATTTATGTTTGCTGGCACTTGGATGGTATCTGAAGATTTTTTTTTTCTTTAAAAACTGGTTTCTTTTAGTAGTGTTTTTTTTTTTTTGAAAGGGTTTCTTTCAGTAGTTTATAACCTCGTTCTAGTATTTGAGTAAATAATACCTGCCCATTAAAGGGAATAGTGTGTGCTTGATGGTATAGACCAGCCACTTATTCGAAGGTTTTCTGCTGGTTTCAGATGGTTTTCCATAATGTGTTTGTTAGAAACAAATTACTCACCCAGTAATTTGTCAGAATCGACTCACTCAATTCCTTCCTTTGTTGTCTAAATCTTGAATCACTCAAGAACACTTATGCATACACTTGATCTTCCCAATCAAGCACTATATCTTTATATCTCATCTCATCTCATCTCATCTCATCACATGAGGGGTACATGTCCTTTTATAGGACTTACAAACCGTCATACAAGAGCACAACTCATCTCTAGCTAATCACTAGCTAGCATACTCACTTTACAACTCATTGACAACTACATAACCTAGCCAATTTGACTTTGATCTCTTTAAGGATAACCAAAGTATTACCTAGAAACTTCAAGTACACAAATCCAACTTTACTACCTAATGCTAGCTAAGCATTAGCTCACCAAAGAACAAGTCAGTTTCCTTTTGACTTGAACAACTCATGCCATAGATGCATGTAGATGCATCTACACATTTCTTATGACAAGATTATTTCCAACAATCACCCCCCTAATCTTGTCATGTTGACTTTCTGATGTTGATCGCCAACACCTCATCCTAGCAGCTTCATGCCATCATAGCCTTGCCGTAGCTCCACACCGTGGCCTTTTGGTAGCATCACACCACCCTTTACTAACATGGCTTCACACCACCTCCAATGCGACTTCACATCGCCTAGCAGAATCACACTGCCGTTACTACCAGCTTCACACCGGCTCTTCCTCCTAATCTTAGTAGTCTCACACTACCATATCCTCAAACACGGCTTCACACCGCCTACCTCCATGGACACAATTTCACACTGCCATCCATGGACTAAATTGTCACCTTACACCTTACTCACAGTAAGGTAGGTTCATCATCATCATCATCTTGTGTCTTGACAAGAAGTGCCTTTTCTTTCTTCTTAGGGCACTCATACGCAAAGTGGCCATACTCTTGACAATTATAGCACTTTACCTTACTCTTGTCTTTCTTGCCCTTTGACTTGCGCTCGCCGTTCTCGGAGTAGGTGCTGCTACTCCCGTCATCGTCGTCGTCATGGCTTTCATTGCTGCTGCAGCCGCGCTTGTTGCTGCGTTAGCCCAAAAAGCGTTCCTTGCTGCGGCGCTGGCGGCGATCGCCTCCCACTGCTCCTCTGTGAGCAGCAGCCGCTCGACACCATCCTCGACCGCCTGGATGCCGATGCAGCGCTCTTCGCCACACGGAGCCTGCCAACGAGGTCTTCCAGCGACAAGGTCTTCAAATCGGCGAACATCTCAATGGAGCATGCGATCTGGTTGAGTCTAGATGGCACAACCCGCAGCATCTTCTTCACGACTCGCTCGTCCTCCATCGCTTCCCCCAACTCGCGAAGCTCTGCAGCAAGGGAACCGATCCTCACAGCAAAGTCGTCGATCGACTCACCGTTCTTGACGCGCCATGTTCTCAATTGCTTGAGGAGATGTTGCGCCTTGGCTTCTGCCGCAGACAGCTTGTCTCCCATCCGCGGTGACTTGATCGCTTCCCAAGCCTCCTTGACGGTCTTCTTCGTGGCGAGCCCGGCCTTCATCTCCGATGGCACACCACGCAGGATAGTGGCCAGCGCCCGTCGATCCTTGCTGCACTCGACGTTGCTGCCCTCCACGGCATTCCAAAGCTCCATGCCCTCGGGTTGACTTGTACCTCGGCCCACTCGTGGTAGTTCGTCTTCGTCGGCCGGGATTTCTCCCCGTGAAGGCGGTGACGCGGCTCCACCACAACCCGACGCGCGGCGAGCTGCTGCCATCACCCTTGTCACCATCATTGGCCATCTCCCTAGTGCTCTAACACCTCTCACTAACCCGGGCTCGATACCACTTGTTAGAAACAAATTACTCTCACCCAAAGATAATTTGTCAGAATCGACTCACTCAATTCCTTCCTTTGTTGTCTAAATCTTGAATCACTCAAGAACACTTATGCATACACTTGATCTTCCCAATCAAGCACTATATCTTTATATCTCATCTCATCTCATCACATGAGGGGTACATGTCCTTTTATAGGACTTACAAACCGTCATACAAGAGCACAACTCATCTCTAGCTAATCACTAGCTAGCATACTCACTTTACAACTCATTGACAACTACATAACCTAGCCAATTTGACTTTGATCTCTTTAAGGATAACCAAAGTATTACCTAGAAACTTCAAGTACACAAATCCAACTTTACTACCTAATGCTAGCTAAGCATTAGCTCACCAAAGAACAAGTCGGTTTCCTTTTGACTTGAGCAACTCATGCCATAGATGCATGTAGATGCATCTACACATTTCATATGACAAGATTATTTCCAACAGTGTTTAGCTTCTTGTACAAAGTAAAAAAGATAAGCACATGCCCCAGAAAGCAAATTTTACTTTGTGATATTCATATTATAATCTGCGATACTATTACAATTGTATCCCTAGGCGTGACCATTGATTTTCTGTTTTGTTATTGGTTTGTTACTTTGCTTTTCGAACTCACTTATAATAATAACTGTATAAATGTAATGTAGTTACACTAGATATGTACAGATGTCTGGTCCCACTTGGTCGCCTCTGATATGCACTACAACATATTGTTTATATTAAATTGTTGTGTAGAACATAATTTGGTATTATATGGCCTTGTAATGTTTTTTTTTGTTAAAGTTCTCTATGGAGTTTACTTTTCCCTTGGGACATAACAATCCTGTTGCCGAAATGCATGAGTTTGTTCTGATTTATCAGTAGAGGTTTCTTATGTTGTGGATTGAGATTCTTTTAGTGTTGATGGTAAGGAGGACTTAGTTTGAATGGAAGCATGGTTGTCAGTTGCACTTTGTGAAGAATTTTGTGCTAGCTTTTTCAGTTTACGAACTTATTCTTACTCATTAACAATACACTTTGCTACTTTTAGGACGCTGAGGCCAGTCCATGCATTGACGGCTCTGAGGGAGATTCTGTGCATGAGGATAACTTTGAGGCCTTGTCGAAATTAATGGTTGCAGTGACAATTCCCTTTCTTTATCCTCTTTCTTTCTCTGGCTACTGCAGATTATTGGTTATCATTCAACTGTTCCAGTATGTCATTCATCTCCTTTTTACCAGGTTAAGGACTCGGTGTTTCCTGCTAACGTGCATCTTGGACAGCACTTTACTAAGCCACCATCACGATATTCTGAGGGTGCATTGGTAAACAATAACCTATTATGGATTGTTTTTTTACTTGTTTACTTTGACCATTGCCCATTTCTGCAATAAAACAATATCTATTTTTATTCGGTTCTACTAGTTCAGATTTTCATTATGTGCCTTGTTATCTCCAGATTAAAAAGTTAGAAGAACTTGGAATTGGAAGGCCATCTACTTATGCATCTATAATGAAAGTGTTACAGGTATCATGACATTTTACTTCTGAACTACTCCCTCCATCTATAAGTCTCCGTGGCCTAAGTGTTTTCCCTTTTTCCATTAGTCTCCATTGTATTAGCTTGGGCGCCCCGTTTTCTCGGTAGCGTGGGCAGGCGACGCCTCGTTTCTTCTGCAGACTCATTAGTCATTACTACGCCACTCTTTCCGTTAGCTCATATACTCATCTGATGTTTCCTCTGTTAGAATATAGCTTAAAATAGAATAGTAGACTGGGTAAGCATGTTGACCAGTCCTGTGGGCTGGCTTAGAGTGAATCAAGGAGATCTTGACCGGCATTAGTTCTATGAGCCTCACGTCAAGATCTCCTCACCCCTATATGTAACAGCCCTGTCTCATTCTATTATCCATCGACCATTCGCGCATCCTACCCTTTCTTTACATGGTATCCACGAGTCGGGTTCTATCCTAGGCTTCGGGCTTCGCTCAGCGCCGCCCCAGGGAGGTCGATCGATCTCCGTCGGGGCAGCGCCCTCGTAGGATACACGGCCGATCCTTCGATCCGCCGCGTCGTTGTCGTCAGGGCGAGCAGCAGACCCACCTCTCCGTCGTCATTTGTCATTATGCGCCGTCGCCCGGCCGCCCTCGTGTGTAGGGAACCACCGGGGAGTCCGTCTTCTCCGCGTGGGATCCGCCGCCATGGAGGCCCGCCGCCTTCCCCGTGGGATCGTCGCCGTGGGGGGTGGCGCCACCTCCACGGTGTCTGCGCCGCCACCTTCTCCGCTTGGGATCTGGCTGCGGTGGGGACCCGCTGCCTTGCTAAGGGGATCCCACCGCCGTCGGGAGGCCACCGCCTCTGGCAGTGCCGCTCTCCCTCTGTTTCCCTCCGCCTCTCTTTTCTTTTTCACTGTGGCTGTTCACCACGATGGGAAGAGACAAGGAGAGGGCTGAAATTGATTGGAGGCACCGAGATTGTATCTGGCTGGCGCCGGCGGCAGCTCGTGGTCAAGCCTCCTCGCCGGGGTCGTCGTCTATTCGGTGGTGGCGCCACACGCCGCCCGGTCCTGGAATCAGCGGGCACTTTCGATCCACCTCCGCGCCTCGGCCCGTTCTCACGCGGACACCGCCCGCGGACCGCCGAAGGAAGGCGAAGTCGCCACCCACCTACGGCGTGACTTTTGCTGCAACTTACGCCGTCGCCACCCCTGTCTGGCGTGACCCAAGTTGCAAACTACGCCGTCTACCATCGCCGTCCGCCGCTACCGTCCTGCTGCTGTCCTCGCAAGAAGCTGCTGAGTTTTACTTGAGCACCTCGATCACGCCGACCGCGCTTCCTTCATGGCCCGACCATGTCCACCTCGACTTCGGCTACTACTCCGGCACTACGAGGCTACCATCTGCTTGAGCCCCAGTCGCAGCATTCCCACCGGCGTTCCGACTGCCGGGGGGATACGTCTCCATTATTTTTCCAGTCTGTTCGTTCGTGTTGCTACCGCTACGACTGGGGGAATGTTAGAATATAGCTTAAAATAGAATAGTAGACTGGGTAAGCATGTTGACCAGTCATGTGGCTGGCTTAGAGTGAATCAAGGAGATCTTGACCGGCATTAGTTCTATGAGCCTCACGTCAAGATCTCCTCACCCCTATATGTAACAGCCCTGTCTCATTCTATTATCCATCGACCATTACGCGCATCCTACCCTTTCTTACACTAGCCTCTTCTGTTTGCATGTGCATCATGGAACTGTACCATACATATGAGCCCAGACAATTGTTGCTATAGCTTTTTTTTCTAGCTTTAAGCTAGTATAACTGGCTGGACCACGTACATGGACAAGGCTTCCAGAAGGTTCTGGACTACGCCGCGCTGTCTACCTCATGGATCCAGCTGGCATAGTCTTATCTTCACAAGGATAATATGTATCGTGCTCGAACACATACATGTATCCCGCCGGCTCGCGCTGTATACACATGTATGAAAGCTGGATATGAGGCCGAGCCATAGTGGCTTACTTCTTCCCACGCACACACATGATGAGTACATGAGCGGGTTAACGCCCTTTTCAGCGGATTGAATGCGGGGTTACTTGGGCAAACGAACAGACGCCGGGGCATTAAGAGGACTGCAGCGATTAAATGAAAATCAGGCCTCGTTTGCTGCTCCTTAGTCACTACGCCGAAAGCAACAATGGAGACTTATGGACGGAGGGAGTATTTTTTACTGTGGTATTGGAAGGCTATTTGCGGATGCATAAAGCATAGCTGATAGCCTTTCCTAGTTTATATTTTTGTGTCCTTGTTGTGCCTTCGATGGTAGGCTCACACGGTTGGGCCCTTTGGGCTGACGGCTATAGGCCTTCTGCCTCTTGTATATTTGTTAAGATAATTAGAGAGGCAACAATATCCTTGATTGATCCTATTTCTATAAACCAACCCATAGGAATCCTTGCCTATGTATATGTGTACCCTGCACCTCCTCTAATCAATGTAACCATTCAAGAGCCATATTTTAAAATTGTGTTAGTCATGTAAGACTTGCCTTGTTTTTGGTAGGTGTATGTAAGATTGTCGCCGGGCATGGCTGTTGCACTTGGTTATTTTGGCCTTCCTCATCTCATAATGCAATGATACACAGATCTCATGCTTATTCGAGGAAAGCAGTTGCAGGGTTTTACAGTTACTATGTATTAAATCTTATTTTCATCTGTTGTAGTTAGCATTGACCTGTTCCACATAGATAACAGTCTCATTATACTTGTACTGTTCAGGATCGGAAGTACGTGACAGCAAAAAGTCGAGTTCTACACCCTGAGTTCCGTGGTCGAATGGTTTGTTCTTATATCCCTGACTGCATGTTCCCCGTTTGGAGAGATCCTATATGATTAAAATATCTTTAGCTATGTCATCATCTACTATTTTTCCTCCAGAATACCCAAAAATTTACCCTCATCTGTAATGATCTTCAATGTTTATATTTTATGTGATGTCAAAAAAAATGTTTATATTTTATCGTTTTGCTTATCCTTGCTTACATTTTGCCATGTACATTTTGTGATTTGAGTTCCCTCACATATTTTAGGGTCTGGGGAATGAAACTTCTAGATAGCCTTAACCTTGCTTAGAAATTCCCTTCCCCAGACCTCTACATTTTGTGGGATCCTTCAGCACTGGGTATTCATTTTCCTTTTCCATCTCAACACTTAATAGGCATCATCGTCCCAGGCTCGCAGCACTGTTTCAGTTTACGTAGCTGAGGTTGCTTGCTATAAATTAAATTTCAATGAGTCTAACATTATTGTTTGTTCATACCATCCCTTTTTTAAGGTCTCGGCATTCCTTTTGCACCATTTCTCTGAGGTTGCTGATTACAGCTTTACAGCTAACATGGAGACAGAGGTAGTAAACATTCCTCAGTTTAAGGTTTCCGTGTGTTTCTTTCTTTTTTTTTCAGTTTATGCCATAGTTTTGGAAACCTGCTTAAGCTAGCTTGTTAGTGTGTTACTGCTATGTGTTAAACCAATATGATATTTCAGCAAATCAGCGCATCTTAATGGACCACACTTCTAATTTTTGTCATGATTATTATTGGATTTAATACATTAGGAACAATGTGGTCTGTAGTTGTAGAACTAATTCAAGATATAGTTGTCATGGCCTCAATGCTTTGGTCTATTATTCAAGTGTAGGTCCTTTTGGCCTTCTCAACTATTCTCTATATACAAGATAACATGTAGGTATTTTTTATATTCTCCTTCTTTGTTTCCCTTGCTGAATAATGTGACTCATAAGTTATTAAACCATCACTCCCACTTTCCCATCGTACTATATAAATTAGGGAACACGTTCATTTAAACTTACTTTCTTAATCTTTATGCACCACTCTAGAACAACCTACATTTGGAAGAAATGGTATCGATCCTTTTACAAGGAATTAGTTGGTTACTAAAACTGTATTGAATTTCTGTTTCTTTTACATTAATAGCTAGATAATGTTTCTGCTGGGTCAACTGAATGGAAGGGTCTTCTGAAAGACTACTGGGATAGATTCAGCAAATATTGTGCAGATGCAAGTAAACTGGATGGCAGAAAGGTAAGATGTATTTAATTTCTGATGATGCTGGTTCTTTGATGATGCATTGTCATAGTTCTCCTTTTGGTGTGATCGTCAAGCTTGCTTGGGACCAAAAAACTTTGTTATGGTCATCAATCCTTTTTAACGACACAGAAACTGAAGTAAATATTTCAGATCCATTTCTAAGTAAGTAGTGGTTTACGGTTTTTGCTTTGGTAGAATCTTATCTTACCTGAAACTGGTCAAGTTTGCATTTGCTTTGAAGAAAAGACACATGTAAAATGGTGAGCTATCATATTTTATTTTCTGTCTCTGCTGATGCTTCTTGGTTTTATACAATATTTCTGTCAGTGGATTAGAAGGAAACTACTGCTTGTATATCCGAACACAACATAGTTTAAAACAGTGCTCAAAAATATTTTTGGGAGAGCATTTAAGCACTTTAGGAGGGCAAAGAATGTCTGACTCCAGATAGTTTCACAATCACACTGGTCTATCAGAGCATTCTTCTGTTGCTTGAAGGCTTCATTGGAGCATGGAATTGCTGAGTTCGACCCGTCATGCACAAGAATGATACTATTGATGTGCCTTGTGTATCATATTGCTCTGCAATGGTTAGAGATTGAAACTGAATTTGACATTGTGCAGGTAGAGAGAATGCTTGAAGAAAAATTTGGTCCTATCCTCTTTCCTGATGTTGACAAGGATAGTAGAATTTGCCCTAGGTAATGCACAACAAATGTATTTTTAATGTATCTTTCTTTTCGTGGGATGTACATATTGAATGTCAAAATTAAGATAATTGCATTATTCATTCAGGTTAACCTACAATGTCATCATACTATGGTGCATTCACATACATAATTCTTGACATCCTTTTTTTCGGAATACATGCAGTTGTTCTGAAGGAACTTTGAGATTCAAAGTTAGTAGGTATGGTGAAGGCTATTTTATAGGTTGTGATCGACATCCAAAATGCAAGTATGACCCTATTATTCCTCAGTATAATTTGAATGCCTTGTAGTTTCTATATTCTTCATTGTCACCTGTTATGTATTAGTGAGTTCAGGTTTTTTTTTCTTGATTATTGATGATTATCATCGTACGTAATCGCTGATCTAATTGTTGTAGGTACATTGCTCGCTCATTGTCACAGCAAGAAGATGAAACTGAACCCACCGAAGAAACTCCAAAATCTTTTACACCCAGGTTACTTGGCGTCATGCCAGATCCTGATCAAAAGGTATTTTTCAGTTCATTGATATTCAGATTTTTTTTTATTTGCAAATAGGCCTCTCGTTGGGTATTCGGAACCTGTCCCCAAATCTATACCCATGTGTAATGGGGAGGGTATGGGTGAAAGTTGCTTTACCCATTTGGGGTATGGGGAGGATTGGAGAGGAGAGACCACTGTCGGTTTGTGATGCTGGGACACCATCAATGTTTTCAAGGCGGTAAGGCGAGGCGTGGCGGCGACTACCGCCTTTATGCTTAAGCGAGTAAGGCGTAAGGCGAGGCGACGCCTTACCAATTAAATAAAAAATTAAAACATCAGTTAAGAGCAGTATAAAAATGATAAAGAAAAAAAAAGAAAAGAAAAAAGAAATGGAGAGGAGTAAGAAACAGTCTGGCCCAGCCCACTTGCACCAAGCAGCCCATGTGCCCCTCACCCAACCGGAGGGAAGAGCAGAGGAAGATGGGAGAAGCGGCTCAGGTCCTGCTTGAGGGAAGACTGGAGAATACGGCTCATGTCCTGCTCGATGGAGGACCAGAGGAGGCGGCTGGGAAGCAGCAACCCGCCCGACGGCTGCTCGTGGATGGGAAAGAGGGGAGGCGGAAGCTTGACGGCAGCAGATTTTTCCCCGGTGGCTGCGGGCGGGCTTCGCTGGCGCTCCTCTCCAGCGCGCCCCTCCGCGCGACTCCTTTCCTGCGGCGTCTCCGCTTTTCCTGTCCTTTCTCCCGCCCTCTCCCGCGTTTCCCGCCGCCATGAACACAACAGCCCGTATGGCGCCCGCCTTCCTCGCTCTGGGGACTAATTGGACGCCAAATCGACGCCTTTAGGACGCCATGGTCCTAAGGCAGACGCGATACGGGCTGAGGCGAGTCGTCGGGCTAAGCGTCTCGCCTGGAGCGCTTTGGCGCTTAGGCAACGCCAAAGCGACGCCTTTAAAAACACTGGACACCATTCATTTGTCCATTCTCAGTCACGTGTCTTGACACTCATGCTGGGTTGTCCCCATTATTTGCCGCTTTGTTCGAGGTCAATCAGAATGAGAAGGAAATCGTCAGCTTCGTTTCCTTATCCAACCACCATCAGCTTTAATTAATACATAATGGGTGGGTAACTTCTGAACGGGGAGGGCCACAGGGAGGCTCTGGGTAGATTAACTTTGGATTTGGTGGGGGCAACACTGGGTATACCCAAACGTTCCCCAATGGTAGATCTATTTGTAAATCAGTAATGTGTATAACAGCTTCATTGCTCAATCTGCAGGTGTTTTTGAAACAAGGCCCATATGGCTACTATGTTCAGGTTGGTGAGGACAAAAAGGGACTGTTTCCCAAAAGGGCTTCCCTTTCTGAGGTAATTATTCCATTTTTATTTTCTAAATTAAAAGAAATTTATCCTAAACACTAAATGGTAAACAATCAGTCACCTTTTGTTTAGCATTTACCATTTAGGGCATTTAATTTATACAACCTAAACAGTTTTGTATAGTAACACTAAAATATATACATATTTATGTATCTAAAAGTCAAATATGCTAGAAAGTATACATATTTACACATGTAAAAATAAGTATTCTACCTTTTTTTTGGAAAAGTAAATCCCACTCCACCACATATACTTGTGATGTTATTTAGTTGGGTGCCAAATGTGGTAGCTGACTAAATGTTGAATTAGATGCTCATTTAATTTAATCATTGTTTAACTCAATTCCGTTTAGGCCGTTAAGACATTTTTTAGTGGTTCAAACAGTTTAAAAATGTTGTATACCATCTAATTCACCGTTTAGGGCCTTAACAACATGGGTGGCCTTTGTTTACTGTGTAAACAGCCGCTTAGATGGATATTAGGAAAGGACCCATGTTAGTAGGACTACTTGACTGGCTGCTAACATGGGTCCTTGACAATTAGCGGACAGTGATTAAAAGTCATCCATCAAATTCCATTTAGACGTTTTTAGTGGTTCAAACAGTTTAAAACTGTTGTACCATCTAATTCACCGTTTAGGGCCAACATGGGTGGCCTTTGTTTGCTGTTTAAACAGCTGCTTAGGCGGATATTAGGAAAGGACCCATGTTAGTAGGACTTAGACTAAGACTTGACTGGCTGCTAACATGGGTCCTTTCCAAATAGCGGAGTGATAAAAGTCATCCATCCTTTGTAGGAACTCAATGCAACTATTACTGAACTCCTGTTTCAGGTCAAAGATATAGACTCTGTTACTCTAGAAGATGCAATTGAGCTTTTGCAATATCCCAAAATTCTGGTATGCAACTCTATACTATATAGCTTTTGTTATTCTTTGTTGAGTTGGGTCCCATAATATTGTATTTCCTACAGGAAAACATCCTGAAGATGATCATCCTGTACTTATAACACATTCTAAAGTTGGTTACAACATCAAGCATAGGAGATCTCTTGCTCTAGTGCCAAAGGTCTGGTACCTTCTTACATTTTGTATTTAGATGATTTTCAATCAACGCATTTGCATTTATTAGCACGTTTGGTATATTTGGACTGTTTCTTTGCAAGGCTGATAATATGTTGAAAATGTCATGCTGACAGAATATGGACCCAAAGACGATGACACTTGAGCGTGCGCTCAAGCTTTTGAGTGGTAAAAGTGTCAGACGGATTGGTCGACCAAAAGGGAAGGTTGAAAAGAAGGAACCCTTCGAATGGCATTAGCTGAGCCTGCACTCGTTACAAAATGCTGAACGTGTGTGCTTGATAGTCAGTAAGAGCCTTTTTATCAATGCAAAAAATTCAGAGAGAAGTCAATATTCATAGCATGCGGAGGTTCAGCCTTTGGTGTGCCTAACTGATTATGATGAGAGCGGACAAGGGCTCCATTTGTGACAAAGAAACTGGTCAACAAGAACAACAGCCCCTGGAGCCCCTGGCAAAGCTGATAACTTATATTTTGGTCAAGAGAATGCACAGACAGACATATTCAGGTCATATCTTTGATTTCATTCTTTTCCTTTGTTATCATCATCAGAAGCTGTATAGAACGCACGGACACAAAATACCAGATTATACACCCATAGGTTTTCAGCAAATTTCAGTTTAACTGAGCTTAACAAAGATGAGAGGGTGGTTTGATCACCTATTTTTTGCAATCGCAGCATTCCATTTGTTCATTGAGGGTTTTTTGTTGTAAAAGGAATATTCTTGTTGAATTTGAAGGATTGTTACTACTAGGGTTGGATACTTCCACCTTTTCTACTAGAGATAATTGCATCATTTACCACGGGAATCCATTTTAGTGGTGGCTGTCGTGTCGGTTATGTCTAAGAATTGTATAAGCTACTTTGCAGCTGAAATTCCTTCCGTTTTGAACTTTTTTTTTGTATGTGTTTTTAGATTTGTTTGCACAGGTTGAGCCTGAATAACAATTACTCCCTCCGTCCCATAAATAGAGTCATTTGTAGGAAAGCGTATTGGTCAAACTTTCTGAACTTTAACTATGTAGAAAATGCATACAACATTTAAAATTTAGTATATGAAAGCATATTTAAAGATATATCTAATGATACTAATTATATATCATAATCAATTAATATTTTGTTTAAATATATTTGGTCAAAGTTAAAAGTTGTTGACCATTTTGAAGTCAGAATGTTGTTTTTTACGCTTCTCAAGCGGAACGGCAATTGCTTTTCTTCAAATACAAATAGTGACATCCCTAGCGAAAAAAAACAGAATCAAAAGAGTGATTCGGGCAAAAAAGAGAAGTCCAACAGTCTGGCAACGATATATCCTCCAGGTGAGTGACATGTCATCCTAGCTGATGGTGTTTGGTTTCTTGGTCTACTAGCCGGTCTGCTCCTACAAGAGGCGCATGTCACTGGTAGGCGTGCACCACAAGGCTACAAAAAAGCGTGCACGATATAATATAATAATAATACAAATAGGGATACTTTACTGGTAACATTGTCCCTTCAGAATACCCTCTTCATATCATTATTAGAAGACATTTAGGGACGTGACACAGTCTCGAAAAGCCCAACTTTGACTTCTTTTGCTATAACAAAATATTTTGCTATAACAAAATATTTATTGAAAAGTTATATGTATATTTTTGTGAAAGTAATTTTCAAGAAAAATCTATTGATATGATCTTCACATTTGCAACGGAAAAAGTATCACACCATGCGGGAGGTGGACTACATAACCCCCAACCTATTAAGCAGTTTATATCACCCTTTTGAACTTTCTAAAACCGATCAAATTACTTCCCTAAAGCAGTTTTGAAAAATCATAGAATGAAAATCCAAGGACTCTAAATGAGCAGATCTACACAATGAATATATAATATGGTATACTTTAGTATATTTTGTTTTTATAGCTATCAAGAAAAGCATAGATCTAAAAGCTACAACAAAAAATAAATTTAAACATATCATATTATATGTTCATTGTGTAGATCTACTTATTTGGAGTCCAACACAATTGATTTTTTATTTTATGATTTACTATGATTTTTCAAAACTGTCTTAGGGGTTAATTTGACCGGTTTTGTAAAGTTAAAGGGGGTGATATAGACCTGTTTCATAGGTTGGGAGTTATGTAGTCCACCTACCATAAGTGTGATATAGACTTTTTCCTTTCCAAACTTAACGACTTTAAAGTTATTCATGATTTATGTTCCCAATGTTTGACTCAAACCTTTTTCAATACGTCCTCTAATAGTGATATAGAGGGAGTACATAAGGAGGGGGTTGGGGTTCCCTAGACAACAAAAAATTTCATACACAATAAATACAAAGCACAAGATATAGTGTTTTATGTCACGCTAACGGACTGAACCTGTATAAATCTTGTGCCTTATGTCTCTGTTACCGTCTAGTTCTTCTCTCGCGCATCTTCACTGATTTATCTACCACCGTGGGCATAGCCTCGATGGACTGCCAACCATTCGAGAATTTCCTATAACTATAGGTTTTCTTTGGAATTCAATCAATCATATTTCGTCGACAACGATGATGAGGATCATGGGGGGACCTCAACTATGGAGTGGGATCTTGTCAACAAGGTGCTTTCACTGACGGTGGTGCATGCCACCATGATCCAATACACAATGAAGCCAACGTGGGGGAACACCTAGGTTTTTAAGATTAGGAATTGAGGAGGATAACCTCTTTGTTGCAGAATTCAATTTCCAACAGGAGGTGGCTCACCTTGGATGGTAGGGAAGGATGCTCTAATTCTCGGCCTCTCGAAGATCGGTTTTTGACCGTATGGAAATTTGGGTACAAATCTTGAACCTCCCATTGGGTTGGATGAACCAACCTTTGTGGTGAATGGGCCATGGGACTGATCGAAGAAGTGAAGAAGATGGACATGGATAAGGATGGGAAGGCTAGTGGTCCATTCCTTGGAGCTCGTATGGCCATCAAGGTGGTGAAGGATTTGTGAAGGTGTGTTGTTGAAGACAAGGAATGATGTGGAGGATGGTTTGGCACTCCGTATGAGAAACTTCCTTCCACTCCACTGTTTGTCATGTGGCATTATGGGACATTCGAAGTTGGATTGTGACAAGCCTATTATTCACAATGCTCTAGGTGAGTGAATCCGCCATTTCACTCGTAATGTAGCGGGTGAATCTGCCATTTTAGCTACTACAATAGTGTATTCCACATGGCCCCTCTTTGTGTTTGCCTATTGGTACTAGTAGAGTTGGATTGGCCTGTAATACAGAACCTATCATGTAGGTGTAACCTTTCACTCAACACTCCAATCTTTCCATTTCTTCATTTTGAATATGGGTTCTTCTATCATTGACTCTTTTTTTTTTGGCTTTATTCGTTATTTATTTGATTTCGATTTTCCCTCTTCCTCTATCATGCCCTCTCTAGGGCGGAAAACTGGTAGACGAAAGAAAAAGGCCGAATACAAGTCTCTACCATGTCTAGACAAACAAATAGAATAGGACATTAAACATAGTTTAGGATCAGTTTGTACATTGAAGTCTTACATTTCCATCTACTTCTCTAATGTATAATGACAAGTGACCAACACGTATTTGATTAAAAGTCCCACAACCAACATTAAAACAATGAAACAATATTAAATAAGGTAAGTAGTAAACTCGGTGCATAAATGAGAATAAATAAATAAATAAATAAGCTCAATATAATATTGATTCTCACACAACAGATACACCAAACTAGTAAAACGATACAACGAAACAATACACATATTTTAATGGACCACACAATATTTCATGACAACGAAGTTGCTCACAGTCCAACATAAGAGACTACTATGACGCTTAACCCACATATATAGGATGAACTAATAGGCCACCATGCAACTTGGCATACTTGGTATATAAAAATTAGTTCATGTCCACATTCTTCGTCCACTGAGTATCAAGATCTCTCATATTATCACTAGTCCAGTCCAAGTGCGCCCCAACTACCTGTATGGTCGGAGCCACTAAAGAACTACTAGCTCCCATCTGCTCTTGTTGTTGGCCATTAGCAAAGGTGGCCATTTGGCTATTGCTGCTACTTCCATGACCAGTGTGGTATAGGAACGGTGACCAAGCCTGGGCATTGTTCATGGAAGTAGGATGTCCACCAGAGTTGTAGTGATTTGTGTTGTAGACGCCTCCACCAGAGGTGGGCCCCTCCCAAGCAGAAGCATTATTCATTTGTGATAAGGGCTCAAAATCATAAAGTCCAATGTCATTGATGCTATAACGTTGCTTCTTGGTGGAATTTTCTTTCCTAAGGAAATACTTTTGAGCATGGCTGGAAACTTGCACTGGGGTCTTGGTGGTAACAAAGTACCTAGAGATGTTCTTCCAATTTCCACGACCGTACACATGTAGACCATGAAGGAATTGCCTACAATGAGGTTGAGTTTGAAGTGAACTAATTAGATAGAAATTTAGGTTCCATGTCCCTATATATTCTATATTAGTAAAATAAAAATAATATGTAAAAGCCTCATCATAATAATACCTCACAACCTAAGCTTAATAAGGGTACCAAAACATCATATGACATGCATTAATAATTTGTATAGGATGCTTTAAGATATCTATCACATAACTAACCTATGCTCGTCCTTCGTCCAAAACTTGTGTTGGCGCTGCTTTCGAGGAGTGGGCTTCCTCCGTGGAGTCTCCTTCACATTCCTCGTCTTGGGACATCTCCACTTGTTGATAGCCATGAAATGGTTCCATGTTGCCCATGGATGGATCCCCCACAAACACCCCAAAGGTTTGATTCATAATGTTGCTACTTGCTTCCACGTGCTGGTTGCAACTCTGCAATGTTTGCATCATTTCCACCATTCATGACATCAACATACAATTTGGTTGGTTCTCAAAAAAAACATACAAGTTCCTTACGAGGCTTATCCTTGTTAAGCAACATTGGTTGGAGTTCATCTGAAATTTGATTATGCTTCTTGTTCATATCACTAGCACAATTGTTGTTGATGTTGTCCCTTGCAATGAGAGATTTCATCGTGATCTCGAGAGGTGCTCCACTCTCCCTTGAACTTTGGATCCATGTGGTTGAGTATAATGCAACAATTGGTAGTTTGAGCTAAGAACGAGGGTTGTTGGGTTGTGGAGATTGGCAAATACCAAGGCTGGTATTTATAGAGTTCATGTAGATCTTTTGTCCTAATTTTGATTAATTGGACAATTGACTTTGATATGGAGGCAAAGTTGAGATTTTGGTAACAAAGTCAAAGAATATATTTATACCATATCTCTACTTGTGCGACATTTTTTTTATCAAATGCATTAATACTTAGCGTTGGAAATTTGTAAAATAAGCTCCATATACACATTGTCAACTTGTCGGCGCCAATAGTTTTCCTATGTAGAGCACAACCTTGAGAGTAGAGAATGTAGAGAAACAATAGTGCATCTAGTTCGGTTGTGGATGTGAGGTTTGAAGGTGGACAAATGTGCACCCATGTAGGTAGCCATTGGCGGGGTGACATGTGTGTGGTCATGCGTTGCCATACCGCCATTGTTGTCATGCCTAAGCACACGGGATATAATGATATGTTGTGCGGTTTAGCTACTATTAGTTGACTATATCAATGGGGAAGTATAATGATTGCGGCGTGTCACGTCACATGCTTGATATCTATATATTCAAATATCTTGATGATGAGCTACTGCAACATAAATGATCATGAACATTTCAAATCTTGTAATATGTGCATATCTCTTTTTATATGGTAAACAATAGTTTATTTGGTATAGATGTACCAAATAAGTGTTAGTGTAAAGTAAGTTTGTTAATTAGGAATTTACAACGATAAGTATGTGGTTGGTTTGATCTTCCCTCTTTTCTTGAGAAGTTGTTCTGAATGATCTGAGAAGATATGAATTGCATGTTTTCTTCCGACCTTTATGATTTTTGTTCGCTTGGACTACCGGCGCTTATTAGCCGACCATTCAACAGTACTTTCTCTCACGGCATCGGCCCACCCAGCGGTACCTTTCTCGAGAACAAATTAGCATCAGCCTTCAGCACCAACCAAACGAACAAGGCGGGGTATAAATGCAAGATAGATTCCATTGACCAATTTCATAACAAACGTTTTCAATTGTGTCACAAATGACTCATTGTTGATCAGCCACAAACCACTAGTGGTCTTTCTATCAAAGGCTATAAGTGCTCATAATAATTAGTTGATACAAAAGATAAAGAATTAGACTTAACCTCAGTAACTAATATTCAGAAAAACCATTTTTAGTTGTTCAGTTGATGGTTTTTGTGGCCGATAAGCCAATTGATGTTGTCTTATTGTGAGGGAAATAAAAACATTGTACCATGGCTAATAGTCGGATTTGATAAGTTCAAGTGAATATGACCAATTTATCCTCATATATTTCCACTCTCATTTTACCTTGGGTTCAGCTAGCTCACAAACCAATAGTATAAATACAATAAGTGGAATAGTTATGTTCATCTTAGAAATGTATATGTCCATGCATTGATATTCTAGATTGGAATGTGGATATATTCGAGATAACAAGAATCTAACTTATTGAGCATATACATGAGCATTCTTGTTCTTGTTTTGCAATCTTGATCTTTGTGACCAACTTTCTTGTAATTATTGCAATACCAACCATTGTTCTTCACAAAACTAGTCTTTCGAGGAGCAAAGGTGACCTTGCTTTTCTTGGGGATATAGCCCAATCTCTCTTTGTAGGGAGATGTTTTTGGCTACCCAAGCACATAAGCAAGCAGTCCTCACCACCATAGGCCTTGTGGCCAAGGTGATTGAGCTCTTTTACCTCCTTGAGGATCTCATTCCCAACCATTACTAAGGCATCACAAGTGAAACCAACACTACTATATGAGGTAGAAGTGTATGTGCTACAAGAAGAGTCAGTGTGGAAGCAACAATGATAGTCTTATAGAATGATTCATCAATTATATCACATGTTAAGCCAACATTAAATAATACTACCACCTTCTGATCACTCTGAGCAACGAGACAGGAGTGAGATTTCTTAAGCTTGGCGTGAGCCTTGCTAAGCTTCTCATGGGCTTCCTTTAGCCTCTCATGAGATGCCTTTAGCTCCTCAACCTTTCTCAAGCTTGGTTGCTCTTGCACAACTTCTTGCACTCCTTTCTCTTTGCATCAAAATGTTCACATGCATCATCAAGCATCATGTCCATGAGTTCATCTTTAGTGGGTTCATCATCATTGTCACAATTACCATCATTTTTTATCTTTGTTAGCAGTCTCATCAGGATTGTACCTTAGGGGCCTTAGCCATGAAGTATGTTTATGAAGTGTCGATGATAGAGGGCTTGTCATTGACAGCAATGCTTGCAATAGCATTCTTCTTATTGACTTCTTTTCTTCATCATCAATATTATCATAACTTGTGGAATCATCACTCCAAGTGGCTACATGTGAATGGTCGTTCTTCTTATTGGAGAACTTCTTCTCCTTCTCCTACTTGCATTTCTTATTCTTTGTCATTTTCATCATCACTACTATATGGGCAATCTAAAATGAGATGATCTTTGCTTCCACACTATTGACACATGTTATAGCATAATATTACTAGTCAACTAAACATGAAATAAGGGCATAAAATGAATAATCACATAGACTAGGGGCTTTACTAACATAGTTCCACAAGTTTTGGTGATTTATATATTTTTAGGGACTAAACAGGAAAAACCTAGAGTTTGCAAGACATATGAAGCATAAACATGTTACAAACATATTCCAAGATAGCACCATTGCAAAAGAGCTCGTCGAGACGATTGAAACGGATATATTGTTTGCTATATTGAGAGTCGAGAATCAAAAAGATATCGGTTGCAGAGCGAGTTCACTAAAACGGCCATAACTTTCTCATCTGGACTCCGTTTCCAGCAAAATACTAGTCATTGGAAAGCTATCGACGAGATCTACGCACCCACGAAAGCTCAGGCCCAAACTCCATGATGGACTGGCGATCGCCAGGCCCAATCCTGGCGACCGCCAGGAGTTGGAGTCCTTCTCCACTCCGCTTCGTAGGTCGGTTTGTTACCGCCATTGAGGTTGAATCTACACCGTTGCCAAGGTCGGTTTGATCCAAGGGTTGTCGTGCATCTCCCAGGGCTATATAAGCAGACCACCTGACCCCAGGGTGAAACCCTAATTCATTCAACTCAATACTCAACAGGCCGAGGCCCTGACCTCTCCTCTCTAGTTCCAGATCTAGACTAGAACACCATGTAGAACTAGAAGCCCTAGAGTGAGTTGAAGAGCAAAGCATCATGTTGAGAGATTAGATCCATAGTACCACAAGAGTGACTAGATCTAGTCTTGAGAGCTAAAGAGTGGGTGGAGGAGAAGAAGGGGAAGCACCGGACCTGTCGGTGACTCCTCTATGCTTGTACCTCCGGGCTCAAAGGCCTCGTGGCGCCTGATCCTGAGACTTCTATGGCGGATCAACTTCTTATTTAAGTAAGTAAATGTTATTATTGTTCTTATTGTTCACAACTCTCGTTTAAGTACTTTAATCTGTAGGAACCTATAGATTAGAGGAGTAGTTTAGGTTTAGGCGTAGTGGTTAGACCAAGGTTGCTTGTTGTAAGGTCCTAGATGGCTAGGGGGGAGTGAATAGCCTATAAAAATTTTCTACAAACTTAACTCAACAAACCGATTAGTATAAAACACGGCGTAAAGCGGTTTGCACTAGCTCTAAAAGGTCTTGCAAGCCTTCTAGTGACAAGACTAAATATTTATATGATCTCTAAGTCACACAAAGTCTATGTCACTACTCTATCTAGTGAGCAATCCTAATATGGTCCTTATGCTAGCAAGAACAACCTACACAAGCAAGAGCTAGCTCTCTACTCAAAGTAAACTAGAAAAGTAATGCTAGAGTGAGAAGCTTGTTATACCGATGTGTAGAGGATGTCAACCAATCACCGAGAAGAAGAAAGACTATCAATCACACGAAGGTGATGATCCAAACACCGAGACAATGAACAAGTCGATTTGTTCACCCAGAGTTCGCTTGTACACCGACAAGTTACTCTCCGGTTGTGCCGACCAACACAAGGATGGTGTTTGAGCTAGGCGGTGCCCTTGTTAGCCTCAACACACCACTCACAAGTGAGGTGCTGTCGTGGTCTAATACCTCGGGGTATGCCACGGAATACGATAAAATCGGTCGAATGGCTTGTGTGGGGCTCCGATGGCCTAGCTCAGGGGACACAAGACGCAAGGTTTATACTGGTTCGGGCAAATCGGTGCCCTAGTCGATCTCGGTTGGAGTCACTATGTGGCCGAGCTCAAATGCTCGTATCGGGGAGAATACAAGGCTGTTCGAGAGGGAGGCCGGCTCCCAAGTCTCTGTTCGTGGTGTGTGCTTATGAATGTCGAGGGGGAATCGATGGGAGAGGAGATCGATCCATCCCTCCTCCTGGTGGCCAAGGCTCCCCTTTTATAGCCGTAAGGGGAGGATACATAGGTGCCACCAGGAGGAGGGCTAAGGGTGTAAAGATTACAGAATAGAGGGGGTAAAGTGTAAAAAGTCGCCTTAGTTGGTCGTCGTCATACGCCGGATTCGTGGAGATGGGCGGTGCCGGTCGTGCGATCGTCTTCGATCGGAGTAGAAAAACGCCGTGTCGGTATGGGTTCGGCGTGGCTACAGT
Source organism: Hyparrhenia diplandra (assembly GCA_015847255.1). Classification (NCBI taxonomy): domain Eukaryota; kingdom Viridiplantae; phylum Streptophyta; class Magnoliopsida; order Poales; family Poaceae; genus Hyparrhenia; species Hyparrhenia diplandra. The sequence goes on from JADLZK010003476.1 coordinate 72,609, forward strand.
TCCCGTCAGGCGGAGTGGTTGGCCTACTCTGTACCCGTTGGCTTCCTCGAGAAGATTGGCAGACGAGCTGAAGTTCGTCGTCGTCGGAGCCCGAGCTTGCGTGAGGTGGGAATCGGGATAAACGTCTCAAAGCTCGTGCTCGGCGGAGATGGGCTGCCCGAGCTCGAGCTCGTGCGAGGCGGAGAGAAGTTCCGACGAGCTCGCGCCCATGCGTGGCCGGGAGCCCGTGGGGCGGTACGTCTTCGGTCGTGAATCGAAAGTCGGGACGTGCCGTCGCGAGTTGCCGATCTCGAGCTCGCAGGCCGTTTGTTCTGTCTTATCGGGATCGTGAGCTCGAGGTCCCATAGTCGTGCGAGTCGTCTTTTGCCGAGACCGTGCGTTCGGCTCGGCTCGGGGACCCGTCAGGTCGCACGAGAGTCATGTGCAACGCAGAGCCCAGGCTCCGGTCTCTGGGCTCATACGAGTGGAGCTCGTAACTCGTGCGGCGGAAGTATCCCCGTGGGTCGGAGCTCTCGCGTTGATGCGGATCGGGGCGAGTGCCGTTTGGGATTTTGCCGTGATCGGTCGTATGTTTTGGGTACCCACGATATAGGTATCCCAGTAGCCCCGAGCGTGCGGGGAGATGGAGTCTCCTCGGGCGTTTTTGCGATGACCTCGAGATCGTGGTGAGGATAGGGGCCATGCTCGGGGTTGACTTTGTTAGGTGGGGTGCTTGGTGGCACCCGGGTGGGTCTTAGAGGCTCCGTGGGAACGAGAAGTTCCACGCGGAGGCTTTAATTGATTCGTGTTTTTGTTCGTTTCCCCACGGTTTTGTGGAGAGGGTGAGCTAGAGCTCGATGGCCCTCGAGCGTTTTGGGAGATGGATTCTCCCTCATTCGCTTAAGGCCGAGGTCGAGGTCGTCGTGATCGCCGTCGGGTTCGTTCCGTTCGGAAGGTGCTAGCGCCTTAGGGTGTAGCCCGAGGCTTGCATTTTTTGAGTCGATAGGCGTAGTTCGTCTTGACTTTCGATTGAGTCATTTTTCGCTTTTCGTTCCCCATGCTGCTCTCTCCGGAGAGGTGGGGTGAGCTCGTGCCTCGTCTTACCTCGATGGCGAGGCGAGGTGCTCGGTGAGTTACTAGCGGGTAGCTTCAGTGAGGCCCGAGCTCGTCGGCTCGTTCGTCGATCGGCTAGTGGATCGACCTCATGTTCCAGGAGCTCGACCTCGCATTTCCTCGAGAATGTGTCTCGAGTTTCGACGCCTTTTCTTGAAGAAGAGGCGGGAGGTCGATGCGTCGTTCTGGCGACTCGAGCGAGTTCAAGGAGACTGCGGCGTTCGAAGCTCGCAAGCGAGGGTCGCTTGGACCTCTCCTCGTTACGCCCTCGCTCCAAGCGGGCCAGGGCGGCCGTCGAACCCACGTAGGGCCGGCCTTCGAACCCCGAGCCCTGAATCGCGGCGAGCTTGGCTGGCTGCGCCGTCAGGATTAGAGACACGTTGTGACCGTCGTCGGGGCGCGCGGAACGACGCGGCGTGTGTCCGATCGACCCGTCCCCTTAGTCGTGCGGGACGGACGCACATGCGTTAGGTCGTTCCGATCTATTGTTAGTCAGGATGCATGGCATGGGCATGCACGAGGTCGTTCCCAACCTGCGCTGGTCGGCGGTATGGGATGCATGGCGTGAGCATGCACGAGGTCATCGGATCTATTTTAGTTGCGAGACACGTGGAGCTCGGGCTTTCGTGTCGTGCGGGGACGGGGCGCACCTATTTTAGCGGCGGTCATGCACGAGCTCTTGGTCGTGCGAACACGAATCGGACGAGGCGCGCCATGCACGAGGCGGCCCCATCGCAGCTTCGTGCGAGCCGCCGAGCACGGTTGCGGGACTTCGCTGGCGTGCCGTGTACGTGTGTGGCGGTCCCTCGCCGCCGCCGAATTGGTGTGGAGGTCGTGCGGGCCGGAGGCCACGCAGCGGCTGGCGAGGCGGACAGCGTGCGGTCGTCGCGGCCAGGTCGCAAGGCGGTGTGGGCGAGGCCGTAGTCCGCCAGCGCGTATCGTCGGGCGACCCTCGACCGCTACTTGTGCGGAGCGGGAGCGCGGGTGCGAATGTGCGCGTGGTGAGAGGCCCGCCCTTTACTCGCGAGGGAGATCGGAAGCCGACCCCTGCCCGGGTCGGGTCGCGTGCCGATGGTCGACGGATAGGGCACGCGGCGGCGGGTCGCTTCCTTGTGGAAACAAATTGCGCGGTCGCGCGTGGCGAGGTGCGATCGTCTTGTGGCGCAGCGCGAGCGGAGTCGGGTGAACCTCGCTGCTCGTGCGGGGACGTGAGCTCGGGCGTGTGGGGCGCGCTTCGTGCGGGACGGACCATGGCGAGGTGCGTCCCCGCGCCGAGCCGCGCAAACCGTTAGTGAGGCGCCCCGACCCAATGCTGAGCGGGATGGTGCGGCTCGTGATACGCGAGGGCGCGCGCGCGGACTTGCGTGAGACCGGGATGGTGTACGTGGTCGCGTGGACTGTGTGGCTTGCGGGCGTGCGGCGTGGTCGTGTCGGCGAGGCCAAGCGGTGCGGGCTCGGGCGCGGAAGCGAGGGGATGCCACGTTTGGTGCGAGCACAGGGACGCACGGCCGGGTGTACCCGACCTCTTGAGTCATGCGGGGCGAGAAAGCGGGACGCGATTCCCGCGAGTCGGAGGTGGAGGTCGTGGAGTCCGACGCCAGCGTAGTACGAGATCGGGATCGTGCCTCTAGGTCGTGCGAGGTCATGTCATAGAGGCCACGGAGCCGCGGTATTAGTAAGGTACGGAGGTTTTGTTCCCATACCTTTATTCGTCTTTGTCGCCGCCGTATTCAGGACCAAAGCTGCCGCCGCCACCGCAGGGATCGTTGGCGCCGCCGTCGTGCGTCGGGTGGTCATCGCTCGCGTGGGAGGGCAGTGTGCTTGCCCGTCGTCGTCGGGGGAGACCGCACGCGCCCTCGCCACACGCGCGGCCGTTGTCCGTGCCCGCCATGGCGAGGACGAGGGGAGGGCGTGCCGTGACGCCGGGAGATCGGAGGAGGCCGCCCATGCGTGCGTCTCCCAAAGGCGCGAAGTGCGCCCTGATCACGGACGCGCGGGTTCTTCCCCTGTCCGGCTCCCTAGAGCCCGCCACGAGGGGGACGGGGATGGCGCCCCGGGAGGCGTTCCAACCGTGGTTCCTGCCCATCTCGCGGTCGTTGGTGTCGTGCGGGGTGCTCCCGACGCTTACAAAAGCTATGGAGTGGCAAGTTCCCCGGGGTCGAGGAGTTTCCGCGGCCGCCGGACGCCGCACGCCGCCTCGTTCGTCGGATTTCATCCGCGCGGATTTTCGTTTCTAGCCGGTGACTTCATCCGCGGGCTCCTTCATTACTTGGAGGATCGAGCCGCAACACCTCAATCCGAATGGGGTGCTGCAAACGGCGGTCTTCGTGGACGTTGTGCGAAGCGTGCACTGAAGTGTGAGCGAACACGGAACTCTTCAAGCACTACTTTGCCGTCAATGTTATGAATGTCAAGGATCGCGATGGGAGCGCGGTGCCGTCCTCTGTTGGTGCTGCGTCGATCGGATGCGGGTCGGCATGATCATTTAGTACCCAGCGCTTCTCCTCCCTTGTCGAGCAGCGGGTGGCACTCCCGATGGTTCTACCTCAAAACGACCCCATCCGTCCTCTTCCGACATTCACGGACGGCGATCTTGGGCCCGGTGCACACTTGGAGGGATAGGCCCGATCCCATAGCGTTCGAGGCAATACTCAAGGCGGTCGAGGCGGTCGCAAACTCACGCGAGGTTGGTCGCCGGACATCCCCATCGCGAGCCGCCACTTCCGCGAGGCCGTTGCTACTCTCGTGAGTGCGGGCGCGGCGGCGGCGGTGGTGGCCTCGGCAGTGGTGGTTTCGCGGCTAGCAGCGGAGGGGACGCGGAGGGCGCCCGTCACCGGGACCGAAGAGGCGTCTTTACGCCGCGTCGAAGTCGCATAGAATAGTTCGAATCTCGATATTTTTGATGTCGTCATTGCTTCGATTTTGACCGATGTTCCTTTTCGGCGTGGTGGTGCCCAATCCGGAGAAGAGGCTGCGGAAGGAGCCTGGTCGAGATCCCGTGCCGGGGTTCTGTGTCGTCGATCCCGGGCTGACTCCTTGACACCGGGAGTGACGAGGGAAGGTCCGGCGATCGCGATTAGGAGCTTGGAGAGGACGGGGCTGGCCTTAGCCCCGAGCCTCGGGGCGTGACGGAGGCGGCTTTAGGCACGTCGGAGGCCAGCGCGACCGGCTGGGATGGACGACGCGCCCGCGCGACCTCCGGGGAGGCGGCGTCGTGGCCCGCCCTTGTCGAGGTCGTGCGATAGGGAATTTCCGTCTGTCTTCTACGCTCCGGGCTCGTGGACACCGACACCGGTGCCGGTGCTATCGATCGAGGTGACGGCGAAGTCGGGGGCGAACGGATCGAGCAAGCCATCGTTGAGGTCGCCCGTTCTTACCATGCCTAGGGGTTGGTGACCGAGCGGGGCGCAGGTCGAGGATCCCACGAGAGGACTCGACCCATAAGCACCTCGAGCTCGCTTTTTGAGGTAAGTCCGTTTGTTTTGTTTGCCTCTTGTTTGAGATGTCGTTCTTACTTTTGGTGTCTCTTCTTTTCGAGTCTCGGCGACCCTTGGTCGGAGGAGCGAGGGGAGTTGGTGGCTGCTCAAGCCGAGATCGGCGGCCGCACGGGAGGCCGCGGCTTCCGCAGCGGGCGGCGAAAGTGGATTCAGCGGCCCGAGGCACAGCGGGGAGCGGTTCGGGCCGGAGCTCACCATCCTCCGTGATCAGGTCGAGGAGGGGAAGAGGCGGCGCTGCCCAGAGCGGCGTGCTAACCAAGCGCGAAGGCCCTCGAGGGCAAGGAAGCCGAGCTTCGAAGGTAGGTGACCTTGAATTTTGTTTGCTCACTTCTTAATCTTTTCGATCGTCGACTTGTGAGCGCCATGTTTTTATTTCGCGGGGAAGGCGAAGGAGGTGCGAGCCAAAGACGGCGAAGCCGCGGTGAAGATCCGCGAGCCGCGGGACAAGGAGCGTGACTTGTCGCTGCCCGCAAACGCCAGGGGAGCTCGGCGCGGCGGCGTGACCTCGTCATCAGCATGCGAGCGGTGTGCGACCGGCTCGATGTCAACGAGGCGACGGTGCCGGCCCGGCGAGCTCTCCTTGCTCCGCGGAGAGGTGTTGAGGACGCCGATGGTGTCGCTGCCGAGGATGCATCTGCATGAGACGAGTGGAAGTAGTAGTAGATCGAGGCGATGCCTTTTTTTTTATTTGTATGGAACAAACTCCTTATGTTCGGATAAGATAGTAATCAACTTTTAAGTCGTTCGAGTCGTGCACGCGCTTTGTTTCCTTTATTCCCTTACACGTTTATCGAGTTCCTAAGTTTGAGGTCGAGTTTTTAAGGAGCGAGTGGTGGGCCATTCCTCGGTAGCGCTGGGCGTGGGAGGTCGATAGGCGCTGCACCGGGCCTTACGACTTCGACGTCGAACTTAGTCGACGATAGTACGCACAAGTGAACGGGAAGGAAGCAAAGCGACGGGAACACGCTCTATTTTTGCGAAAAAAGGTTGGTGAAAGTGCGGGGTGTGCGCCCCGTCCTCTATAGCCCCCGAGCAAGGGCTGGCCTCGCTGGAGGCAGAGGGCGGCCGTTGCTCAACAGCCGAAACGGAAAGGTTCCAATGCTCGCACAAATTTTTGCATTGAACGGTAATTTACGAAGTATGTTAAGGGTAAAAAGGACATAGCTGTTTGATGTTTTTCGGCGTTGGGGATGACTCGATTGTCGGAGCTCTTGTACGTCTCGGGCGGCCAGTACGCACGAGTCTTGGACGCGGTAGAGCTCAGCAAACCTCGTCGGAGGAGAGCTCGGAGAAGTTCGTGATGGAGCTCGGTGGCAAGGCTCGGGAAGCTCACGCGGGTGTTGCCGGCCGAGCTCGGCGAGGCCTCGTCGGTGAAGAGCGCGGAGGAGTTTGGCGGCGAGGAGCTCGTGGCCGGGCTCAGCGGTAGAGCTCTTCGTGGAGCTCGGCAAGCGGTGGAGCCCGGTGAGAGCTCGAGGTGAAGCCCGTGGAGCTCGATGGCGCGGCTCGTGGAGCGGAGTTGGGAGGGCGTGGCCTCGGGTCGCACGTAAACGCGCGGGGCTTTTTGTCTTAGGTCGCGTGCGAGGTAGAGTCACGTGGCGCGAGCACGAGTACGCGAGGTGGGACATCCCGCCGACCTTAGGTCGTCGCGAGGTGTAACTCACGTATCCGACGAGGCGGGGTGGCGGCCCGCGACCTCGGGCCCTCGATGACGTCGCGTGGCGGAGAATGAGGTGTGCGGGATCGCGACCTCTTTCGGGTCGTCGCGGGGCGGCTTCCAGGGCTCGGTCGCGCGGACAAGTCGAGCCGGCGCGGATGAGTCGTGGGGCACTCGCGGCTCGAGTCGCGCGGCGGCCTCCCCGGCTGTGAAAAGCAAGCATGGCCTCGCATGGCGTCGTGGCTCGAGGTGAGCGCATGGCCTCGCGATCCCTACATCAATCTCTTCTCAGCCTTGAGACATGCAAGCAAGGGAGGAGAGCCAAGCAAATCCGACACATGTGCATGCATATATATATATATATATATATATATATAGTGTATATATATAGGCAAGAACATGCGGGTAACTAGGCGTGGCGTGGCCTCGGATGTGTCGAGACCGAGCCCATGGCCGCTCGTGGGACTTGTGCGCAGCCGGAGCTCTCGGAGCTCTGCGGGGCTCGCGAAGCCCGTGGCGCCGAGCGACGGAGCTCGCGGTGCGTGAGGTCGTGGCGAGGCGGAGTGGCCGTATGCCTCGTGGCTCGCAGTCACGCCTAGGTCGCACGGGGACGGTGGGACGCGGCCCGGTCGCGGGGGACGGAGGTGGGGTGTCAAGCTCGTCGCGCGGGATGAAGGCGAACTTGCGCCCGTGTCGCTCGACTCCGTCTCCAGAGGTCGTGCGTAGGGCGTGAAGTCGCGCCAGCCCCGGGCGTCAGTCATTCGAGCTCGTCGCTCGAGAAACAAGCATTGCCGGCTGCTCGTCGGAGTACGTCTTCGAATAGGAAGTCGCGGACTTCCGTTAGGACAATGGCCGCCGAGAGAGCGTGCGTGGTGTTGGCGACGGCGACGCCGCGGAAGTACTTCCGGACGGCTTTCGGGTCTTGGACGCATCGCCGCCAGGTCGCGACGGCGGGAAGAAGCGGTCCGCGGCGGCGGAGGAGGCTCGGTAGCGTGGGAATCGGATCCCGCCGTAGCGCGCCCGACTCGGGGTCGGGCGGCGAAGGCTAGCATCCTGAAGCATATCGAGGCTCCGGAAGCCGGCGGCGTGGTGGTTGAAGCCATCGGAGCGGTGACTATCGTCACACGAAGCGCTTCCCCGGGCGCGCCAACGCCGTGGGTCTAATACCTCGGGCGTGGCTACAGTTCTGTCGGGCGGAGTGGTTGGCCTACTGCACCCGTTGGCTTCCTCGAGAAGATTGGCGGGACGAGCTGAAGTTCGTCGTCGTCGGAGCCCGAGCTCGCGTGAGGTGGGAATCGGGATAAACGTCTCAAAGCTTGTGCTCGGTGGAGATGGGCTGCCCGAGCTCGGAGCTCGTGCGAGGGCGGAGAGAAGTTCCCGGCGAGCTCGCGCCCATGCGCGGCCGGGAGCCCGTGGGACCGCAGACGTCTTCCGGTCGCATTTTAGTCGAAAAGTCGGGACGTGCCGCCGCGGTTGCCGATCTCGGAGCTCGCGGTAGGTATGTTGTCTTATCGGGATCGTGAGCTCGAGGTCCCATAGTCGTCGGCGAGTCGTCTTTTGCCGAGACCGCCGGCGTCCCGAGCGCTCGAGAGCTTGGGGACCCGTAGGTCGCACGAGTCATGTGCAGTCCGAGCGGGCTCCGGTCTCTGGGCTCATACGAGGTGGAGCTCGTGCTCGTGCGAGGCGGAAGTATCCCCGTGGGTCGGAGCTCGCGTTGATGCGGATCGGGGCCGAGTGCCGTTTGGGATTTTGCCGCGATCAGTCGTATGTTTTGGGTACCCCTGATATAGGTATCCCACGGTACCCAAGACACGAATAATGTATTCCTTGCACTTTGTCTTCCCGATGAGGAGTGCGTGATCCTCTCACAATTTCGCCGGAGGTGGCCAAGAAACAATCTCCTCTTCTTGCCAACAACTCCACCAAATCACCAAAGCCGGCTAGGAGCGGTGTCTCCAAGAGAAAAACAAGAAACTCACCGGCTCACAACGATCCCCAAGTGCCTCTAGATGCAAGAACTCGATGCAATGCACTTGGATCAACTCTTCTCTCAAGAATGAAGCTCAAATCAAGAATGAGAGAGGAGGGAGGCTTGCTTGCTTGCTCTAACTTGTTAGGAATGATTCAAATGACCAAGAGAGAGAGCAAGAGGCAGCCAAGGGGGTATAAATACCCCTCACCACGAAATGTGGCCGTTGGGGGAAACCCACGGTTTTGACCTGGCCGGGCCTTAGCGACGGACTCACCGGGTGAGTCGGGTCGGTGGGTCCGGTCACAACCGACAACCCGAGCCGTGGATGGACCCCGGCCGGGCGGGTCCGATCGCTGTCGTCGGTCATGCTTCGGTCGGCACCGGAAGCATCCGATCGGCAGCGTCCGGTCGACCCTACGCCCGAAACCCCGGTTTACACCCTTCTTTGGAATTTCGGCCGGACTCACCGGCCGGTGCGTCGGTCGGATCTTCGCAGCTTCCGGTCACCGCGTCCCGGTCAGCGTCGGAAGCCGCGAATTTTGTCGTTTCGTCGTCGTTCCTTCGCCTTTGCTCCAAACCGACTTCCGTCACTTGTTTCTTGTTGCCGACACGTCGAAGAACACCTCGACACCATGTGTTAGCATTTTCGAAAACAATTTCGACAAGCGCGGAGTTAGCTCTTTAGGTTAGAATGCATGCATATGAATTTTGAACCTAAAGGCACATGAGGACCGATATGTACGATAAGTTTCCCCTCTTTATAGTACGGCTTATTGATCCTATAACCACCCACACCCTCTATGGTGTCTTGGGTGTGAAATCAAAAGCCCTATGGTTATACCTTTGCCTTGGGACCTTTGATCTCCAAACCACACCGAATTGGATGCTTGATCATCTTTTGGATCACCTCGATCCATCCTCCATGATCACCATGCACCAACTCCGCACACGACCAATCTCCAATCTAATCAAACACTTAGCATCGAGAGATTAGTCCTTAGGTGTCACTAATTATCCAAAACCAAACAAGAGATCTTCACTTGTGAATGCACCCTACATTAGGGTCGTGTGGTAGATCGCGGGAGTGATGATCTGTTGAGTCCTTTGAGTCCCCCCCGAATGATAGGCCAAGCGGGACCATGTTCTTTGGAGGATTACACGTTTCGCCCATGTTTTCCTTTGAGCACGCCCCCCTAAGACAATATCAACATAGCTTACAAGGATAAAAACTAGACAACCATAGGAATCTCCTTGCCTCTTTATCCTCTCAAGTCCTTGATTCTTTGCTTAGGGATTAGTTATATGCCTCGATTATCCTCACATCATTCTCCTGTGGATTCGATATTAAAACCCTCTCCCGGGTGAAGTGCTCACCGGTATCCGTTAAACTTGCGGATTATTATAAATATTTCTATAGGCTTATCAAATACCAACACACCTTTGAAAGCTAGCATCTTCTAGGTTTCTCCTTGTTTTGTACACATCTCTTGTCTTCCTTGCACTATAGCCCTCGTTGATGAATTGGCCAAATCTTTTGACAAAGAGAGCTATTTTTTTGATCTTCTTCCTCACAGGCACTTGAGTTCTCATGATCACTTAACTCTTCCATCTTTGCTTTTCCCTTGCTTTTGGATTAGGATGTGGCCTTGAACATCACACTCTTATTCTTCCCATCTAGCTTCCTTCTTATTATTTAACTCCTCCTTATCATCATCATCCCTATAGGTGTCATCGGTCATCACCTTCCGTAAGCACTTGGTTTGGAGTCAATTCACTCAAATTTTTCCTCACAAACACAATGATCAACATACCAAACCTCTTTGACAAGCACATCAAGAATTTCATTGAGAAGCTACTATCCTTCACTTCCTCTCTCGGTTGGGGTAGTTCCTCTTTTAGCTGGGGGCAAGATCTTACAAAGTGCCCGTCTTCCCATAATTGAACCACAAATTCCCAGGAGGATGATAACTCACACCCTGGGCTGCCTTTCCCTCTTGAGATTGAGTGTTGTAGGTCTTCCAAAACGAGGTGCGGAACCCGACAAACTTCTTCTTTGGTGGCGAACCTCGCACCATGAACTGGTGGGTGATAGTTTGGACAATGTGCAGGGAAATTCTTTGGCTGATTCGAGCCTCCCTCAAAGGCCCTCTTCTTGGTCTTGCTTGCAGAGTAGATGTTGTTGTTGTTGTTCTCTTGTGTCGGGCAATCACTCACAAATGCATGGAAGGTGTTCTTCTCGGAGTTGCCCATGTACTTACGCATCTTTGTATTCAACCCTCTCTTGAAGCTAGCAATCTTCAATGCATCGGTGTTCACAAAGTCAGGCACATAGCGAGCTAGGTTGTTGAAAGAAAGCTAGGTTGTTGAAAGCATGAAGGTACTCATTCATGGTCAACCCTAGCAAAGTTACTCCGAAAGGTCAAACCAACCCCAAATTCAATTGAATTTCAAACTATTTTGACTTTTTGGCCAAGCTCCAGACCATTTTGATGGATTGAGCTCCACACAACATTTGTTCTACAAGAAATTTTCTACACTTTTTCTTTTTGGGTGCACCAACATGCATACAAGTTTGCTATGACTTTTTAAAAGAATAAGAAAATCACTTTTGCAAGTCAAACTAAGTCAAACAACCCTAACTAATCATAATTAGCTCAAGTGTTCAACATGAACATTGGTTCATTATGCATCCTAAATATGTCTAGGTAGGTTTAGTGAGCAATCATGGCAATCACTTGTATTAACATATCATATGAGCAAGTAGGGAAAATTTGGAATAAAATGCACATGAAATGATATGCTCCAAACTCATGCATGAATGCTTATGTGCTAATGATGATTATGCTTAATGAAATGCACATGTTATGCTAAGCTTAACACTTAGAGTGTTACAGAACCCATGGTCCGGCCGGACCCCAACAGAACTCGTTTTGCGCCCAACTTTGGCGGGTGTCTTCCCACCGACGTTACAAAGGCGAGTTTCGGGGTGCTTTGCGGGTTCAATGAATCTTGATGTCGGTTTGAGGTCGGTTTGAAACCTTCCAAGTAGGGAGAGGCATTTTTACAAGACCCCCCTCCTCTCCACCTATAAAAGGAGGCCTCTCCCCTCTCATTGAAGAAAGCACCAAGGAGCAACACCACCATATTCCAAGAATTAGTCTTGTTGGGTGTTAGGGAGAGATGCTCAAGTTCTAGAGAAGTCCTTGGAGGATCGGCGAATCCTTGTATCGGTCCTCTATAAGACTCAAGTGATTTTATATTTATCTTCTCTGATTACTGAAATGTCTTTATGGTTGGTTAGTTTATTCATCAGTGGTCTAATCAAGGTTAAGTGTAGTGTTTACATTTTGGCTTGGGATCTCCGTTCAACCAAAGGTTCTAGTTTTCACGTGAAACTAGTTTCTTAATCGCTAAGCGTAGGCGTGGTGTGCGGGCTAGAGGTTACCCGAGATTGCGCCCAACCCTATGGATAGTTGTGGTAGCCCCGGGAGGTGACAGACTCCGACCCGGGGCCTTTGTATTCCACCATGTTGGGGTTGGTGTTTTCGTAGAGCTTTTGGCGGCGACCACGATTACCGTTTCCAGTCTTTTCAAGAATCGGAAAGGTTCCATTTGCTCCGAAGTGCCAAGGTGTGCTCGCTATGTTTGACCTTTGCTTAGTTATCCTCTTTGATGAACTAGAATAGAACCACGGTAATGGAGAAGAAAATAGGAACCTTGACCTTTCCTATTGACCTCTCGAAACTTAGCTAATCTACGCTATGTTATCTTTTATGATGTTACGCTATGTGTGTCATTTATACAAAACTCCAATCATATGTTTAACGCCCATAATAGTTTAGTCAAGTATGCTCTTTTATCCGGTACATGATGGTTAACTATCAACCTCTTTGACCATTGCTTCCCTAAGGATAAATACAATATCTAGAAATACTCTTGGTGAAAGCCACAACAGTATTTGTGCGTTTGTATATTAACCTGTTTACATTAATAAATGCCAACACCCGTGTACTTTTTTTTTGAGCAACGTGTACCCGTGTTGATCCCTTCTTCACGGGCCACCATGGGGGAAAAAAGGTCGATGATGACATGTCGATTTCGCATGCATTCATGCACTTTGATTATTAAAAAAAGTGAGCTACATAGTAGTATTGTGGACGTATTGTGACACCCTCCTTACATGCACATCGAATTAAAGTTGGCCCGCGTGATTGAAATAGGCAACGCTGGATGCGTGCATTTGCCAGTTAGAGCACATGGGGTGCAACAATTACTGCTAACATAATGAAACTTTGTGAACCAAATGAAATATACATTTGCAACATAAGTGTATAACTACTGCAACATCCAGACAATACAATTCAAACATACCACTTAAATAGAAGAAACATCTAGACATACACTTAAAACATACGTGTAAACCTACTACAGCATGCAACATTCGAATGAAAACATGCGGATATAACAACTTAGACATTTGGAAAAACACACTTTCAACATACATGTATAGCTCTTTGCAACATATATATAACATTGAGTTGAAACACGGCAACATATGTCTAAACAACTAAAACATTAGAAATATCTGATTTGCAACATACGTGTATCAAACTCTTTGCAACATATGTAATGTCGAGTTGAAACACTAATAACATATGTTTAAACAACTAAAAATTACAAATATACAAACATACGTGTATAGGTACTGCAACATATGTAACATCTATTTGAAACACCGGCAACGTTGTTTAAACAACCAAAACATTAGAAATATACACTTATAACACACACATATAATCATTGCAACATATACAACACTAGATTTATTTTTGCAACACTAAAATTAAACTTATACGCGACATAATACATAACTAGTGTCATTATGAATCTATCTTTTTAACAAAATTATTTAAAGATAAAAATGTTGCGCTTTTTTTTTTATAAACACGGCAAAGAGGCAGATGTCGCAAGGCGGGCGGGTCCGCACCGCACGTGATGCGAGACGAGCAGAAGCTGAGCCACGCGACCCCAAAGCGGTCTAGCACGAGGCGCGAGGTCATTCCATAAAGTGTCGAATTTTTTTTAAAGATATTAATGGACCGGTGATTGTTGACGGTAACCAACGGCAATTAAATACCGTCAACACAACACCAAAACAACCTAGAAATAGGAATTTCAACTAACATATTCCAAAGTTTTGGTGTTTATTTGGACTTGCAGGTACAAACTCATGGATGATCACTTTGGGCCAAAAAAAGACAAAGAAAAAGAAATAAAATCAACAAATAGAAGAAGGCCCAAAGGAGCAAATGGCAAGCCCAAAGCGAAATCGCAACAAAGCGTCGAAACCGGGCCGGGCCAAGTCCACCTTACAACTTTTGAGCAAGGAAGCCCGGCTGCGAAGCCGGGCCAGGCCGGCCTGGCGGGGTCTTGGCAGCACACCACAGTGCGGCCGCACCCCTGGCCGAGGCGGTTCGAGCCCGGCCGGGGAGGCGGTTTGTTACCTTCCAAACTGGGTGAAACCGGCGTGGGATGGTCGGTTTGGCGTACATGGAAGGTTTTCTAGGTCGGTTTGGGTGTTTTTAGCACTTAGGTCCCTCCCCTTGTGTATAAATAGACCCCCTCTCTCCCTCTCAAAAGCAATACAAATTCAAAGGAGAAACCAGTCCACTTGTGCAAGATAGTAGAATTAGATCTTCTTCTTCTTCTACTTCTTCTATTCTATCTCCCAATTCTAGAGAGTGAGAAAGGGAAAGGCTAGAAAGAAGCTTGATTCTTTCTACGGGTTGCCGGTTAAGCCCCTCGGTGTTCCTTGCGGTTCCTAGGAGGGGACAGTCTTGGGACTTGTCGGTACCCGCCCGGCTTTGTACCTCTCTCGCAAGGCGCTTACGCTTTGGTAGGAGTCTTGTGATTATCTTCTTTGACTACTTAATTTCCTTCGTACATGTCTTAGCTGTTGTAGACTTGTGGGATTGGTAGATCGTTTCACGTTAGTTCTTGGTGGAGGGACTCTTTGACCGGGGAACCTTGGCCAACATCAAGAAGCTGTGACCAATAGTGCAAGCGTGGTGTTTGGACTAGCGTTCACCTACTTTTTGTGGCGCATCCCACGGTTGAGGGGTAGGCGGCTTGGTCGTGACAAGCCTTGTCCGTCCCTTGAAATCCCCCACGTTCGGGTGCGGCGCGGTGCTAATTGCCGGATTCTTGTTCTTTGAGCGTGGGCGGTGCCGAAGTGAGTAGACAAACGGACTTTTAGGAATCTTTGCACGGAAAACTTAGCCTATAGATACCTCGCTACTCTTAGAAAACAAACCCTTGCCTTAGGTTGACATAGACACGAAAAGCCACCTTGCGCGACCGTCCCTGTGAAAAATACGATACCACAGCTTACCAGGGTGAAGTGCTACAACGGTATTTCCGTGCGCTTTGGATTTTCTACGTGATGCGTAAGAAACACCAACAAGCATTTACGGCGCCGTTGCGGGGACGGTTGTCGTAGTTATATATCGAGCCGAGTCAACCTCACGTGGTTGGTAGTATCCTTTAAACAAAAATACCAAAAAAGAGTTCACATTACCCATGGAGCAACCCACTATTCAAATCTAATACGCTCCCAAGGGCGAGCTCGTAGAACCACGTCAATCTGCGAAGCCAATCACGACTTACGAATATGAGCTCCGCCCGGGTTTTATAGCCATGGTTCAGGCCCGAGCCTTTTCGGGCTCGAATATAAAACCCCTATCATCACTTACGGGAGTTTGAGCGGCTCTGTGGGCTGCGACATTGCGAGGCATGACACATGACACGTTGAGGTGGAAGTTGTTTCCGTTCTCTCTTGCGAGAGGGCGACTCAATGGTACGCCCATAGCGTAGGGTTGGTAAGCGGAGAATGGGAAGAACCGAAGCGATCACGTGTAGCGTTCTACCCGATATCGAGAATCGCGGCCCTGCGACAAGAGATACTCAACTTCCGACAAATAGAGGGTGAAACCTTAGGTGCAGCACGGGGACCGGTTTACCACGCTTACACGATCCGGCCCGGACTGTCCATACCAAACCACGTGCTTTTTACAAAGCATTTTTGGCTAGGATTGGGACGGGGCGCCCTCTTGCTTGATTTAGGCTGCCGGAGGGTCATTTTCACATAAAACCACGGCGGAAGGAGAAGCTCTCTAAACCGTATTCTTGAGAATACTCCTCCGCTAGAACCCATCCGAGTAGAACCCAAGCGAAACCGGAGGAAGTCTCTTCGGCAAAAAAAAAAACCGAACCTGTTAAACCCATAAAGAGACCCTCTTTGAACGAGAACACAAGGAGACCGTGTGCCGGATCTCCCGTTCTTCGAGGTTGACCTTCTTGATCAATTCGGTGACACCTCGAAGTACGAACAATGGAAGAAACCACCGGTCCGGCTAGCCCCGAACAGCCCCCTGGATAAAACTTTCCTCCGGGAGTCTATTAAGGAGCTAACAGGCTATAATGAGCACGGAATGGTTGCGAGAGGAAGGACCCTCTTTCGAAGAAATTCGGATAAGTGGCCCCTCTACACCAATCCATTGCGGATATCGGGGAAGTTTGGTGGAAGTCATGTATAACCCTACCGTGGGGATAAACATAATGTCGAAACCTTTGCACAAGCCTTCGTGTCGAGGAAGCCATTAGGACCCCCACAACACGGACCCCTACGCATAGCACCTCGTACCACCATTGAAAGCCGTGAGGTTATACATGAACAAATCTTCTGCACACAAGGATGTCAAGTTGTCTTTGGACTTTCACGTTTTTGATATCCAAGACTTGACATCCTAATCGGGCATCCACGGAAAAGATTCTTGACCTACCAACATCCAGGGGATTTAGATGTCAAACTCGGGAAGAAAAAGTTTTCTATCCCGATTACTCGAGCTAAAAACTCTGTAGAAGAACCCCTTCCTTGAGTACGACACGCCCGAGGAGGTCATGGGAGTTATGCTATATGAGAACCCGTAAAACGGACCTTGAAAAAGACGCCCAATTCTTTATTGAAGAAGAGGGCGATTCGGGGGAACTCATAGAACTTCCGTTCGGAAGAAGAGCTAACTCGGCCTCGGTTGAGCTTAAACCCCTACCCCCGGGCCTACGCTATGTCTTCCTAAACGGCGATTCACAAGCACCGGTCATCATAAGCGATAAACTTAGTGACCGGGGAAACTACCCGGCTCATAGCCGTTTTAGAGAAACACAGATCGGTCTTGGGTATTCCCTTCAAGATCCGAAAGGGGTAAGCCCAACACTATGCACACATCGCATACCTATTGACCACGCGCATTACCCCATCATGCGAACCCAACCCGAGGCTCAATAATGCGATGCGTGAAGTCGTGAAGAAGGAAGTTCTCAAACTTCTTCACGCCGGGATTATCTATCCCGTACCACGCGATGATTGGGTTAGCCCGTCCAAGTGGTCCCCTAAAAAGGGAGGAATGACGGTCGTTGAGAACGCTAAAAACGAACTCATTCCACAAAGACAAGTCACGGGGTGGAGAATGTGTATTGATTACAGAAAACTTAACAAGGCAACAAAGAAAGATCACTTCCATTTGCCCTTTATTGATGAAATGTTGGAGCGGTTAGCGAAACACTCTTTCTTACATTTCCTTGACGGTATTACGGCTACCACCGAGATCGATCCACCACGATGACGAGCAAGACCACGTTCACATGCCCATACGGAACCTATGCCTATCGTAGAATGTCATTTGGGCTGTGTAATGCGCTGCTTCTTTTCGATTGCATGATGTCTATCTTCTCGGACATGATCGAAGAAATCATGGAGGTCTTCATGGACGATTTCTCCGTCTATGGTAAGACCTTCGAAAGTCATCGCTCGAAGAACCTAGACCAGGGTCTTGCGGCGATGCCGAGGAAAAGGACACGGTACTTAAGCGGGAAAAGTGCCACTTTATGGTCCGAGAAGGCATCGTTCTTGGGCACCTTGTGTCCGAGAGGGGGATAGAGGTAGACAAAGCTAAGATAGAAGTTATCGAAAAGCTACCACCCAGTGAGCGTCAAAGGTATCCGTAGTTTCCTAGGCCATGCCAGGTTTTATAGAAGATTCATAAAAGATTTTTCGCAAATCGCTAGACCTCTTACGCCCCTGCTAACCAAGGATGTACCCTTCGACTTCACAAATGAGTGCTTGCACGCTTCGAAACCCTAAAGAAAGCACTCATCTCGCTCCGATCATCCAACCCCGGATTGGTCGTTGCCATTTGAAATCATGTGCGATGCTAGCGACTACGCTGTTGGTGCGGTCCTAGGCCAAACCAAGGACAAAAAGCAGCATGCCATCGCATATGCTAGCAAAACTCGACAGAGCCCGGCTTAATTACGCCTACCGACGTAAAAAGAGCTCGGCAAAGTAGTCTTTGCTATCGAGAAGTTTCGATCCTACTTAGTGGGCGCAAAAATAATCGTTTATACGAGACCATGCCGCCCTTAAGTGCCTTCTCACCAAAAAGGATGCGAAACCTCGCTGATCCGCTGGATTCTTCTACTCCAAGAATTTGATATAGAAATAAAAGATAAAAGGGAGTAGAAAATACGGTTGCAGATCATTTGTCGCGTATGCGGGTAACTAACATGCGGGAACCACCAATTAACGACACTGTAGCGACGACATGCTACTCAAGGTGTCGCACTTCAACCCATGGTGCGCAAACATTGTGAATTACATGGTTGCGGGATCGCACCACACAGGGAGAACAAGCGGAAGCTCAATGGAGAGCGGCGGCACCTATGGGATGACCCATATCGTATACGGGGTGTGTGCGGGCGGCTTCTTTGAGAAGATGCGTACCCGGGGAGGAAGGAATGCGGATCATCGAGAAATGCCATGCATCTCCCTACGCCGGGCATCCGGGAGTATTTCGCACACAAGCCAAAATTTGGCGGTCGCGGATTCTTCCGCCGGCGATGTGCGGCGACACGAAAAGAGTTCATCGAAGATGCTACAACGCGGAAGGCGGGGAACATCACGACTCGTGATGCAATGCCCTACACTACAACCTTCAAATAGAAATATTTGATGTGTGGGGCATTGACTACATGGGGCCATTCGAGAGATCCCATGATTGCGCAGTATATCCGGTGGCGATGAGACTACGTGTCAAAGTGGGTAGAGGCACTACCATGCGGCTGGCGATGGCAAGCATGCACGCAAGATGTTCCATGAAATCATCTTCCCCGTTTTGGAATGCCACGCATGGTGATCGAGTGACCGGAGGATCGCATTTCAAGGACAAATCATTCAAGACATTCTTGAAAGAGCTTGGCACTCGGCACAACATTGCTACCCCTTATCATCCGCAAACCGGCGGGCAAGCAAAAACCTACAACAAACAAATCAAGAACATCCTGCGGAAGACGGTCAACGAGATGGGGAAAATTTGGAAGAACAAGCTACCCGATGCTCTCGGGCATATCGGACAGCATACAAAGCCCCCATCGGCATGTCACCTTACCGGTGGTCTATGGCAAAACTTGCCATTTACCGGTTAATTTGGAGCATCGAGCTCATTGGGCCATCAAGAAGTGGAATATGGACGTTAGACTTCGGGAAAAACCGTCGAGAGACAAATCTCGAACTAGAAGAATGGCGAGAGAAGGCGTACCACGTGCAAAAGCTCTCTACAAAGAGCGCACAAAAAAGATGGCATGATCGGCGCATCAAATTCAAAAGAATTCGCCCGGGAGACAAAGTACTCCTATTCAATTCCGGGTGAACTTATTCGGCGAAGGAAGGCGAGAAGCAAATGGAAAGGACCGTACACCGTCATCAATACATCGCCACACCACGGCGCAATCACAATTCAAGATGACGAGGTGAAATACAAAGGTAAGCGGTCAACGTCTTAAGCTTTTCTTCGAGCCAAGACTGATCTTAACCAAGAGCTCGATAGAATAGATTTATGCTTTGAGAATTAATTTGTATGATCAGCATATAAAAAATTAATAATAATAAAAATGTATTAAAATTATCACAATTAAAAAAATATATATATATAATATATATATATATAATAATAGTAAAACATAAAAAGTTATCTATATAGTTTTACTTTGTTTTTAATTAAGTATTTGCCTTTTATTTTCCTTTTATTCTATTAAATTTATGCTGGTCATTTGCTACACAAAAAATTTTAACTTTCTAAATTAAATCAAAGCATAAACTATTTTCAAAATTCAAATTTGAGGATCAATTAGAGATCGGCAAAGAAAGGAAATGTTTCTCGCGGCAAACCTCGGTTCAAAACTTTTGAGAAAAGGAAAGCGAATGTGGACGAAAAGCTTCGACCGGGGGGCCTGGGTGGTGGCCGCCAGCTTTTTTGGGTGCGCCGCACCACTGGCCGGCTCCGTTCGGATTGGGATTTCACCCATCACCTTCCTCTTTCTCATAACCTACAATGGTGAGGTGCGCCCGCGAGATTTTAACTGCCAAAAGAGAGGAGTGTTTGTCCTATAAAATCCACCCTCCTCCTCTCCATTCTTCACACCTCTCCTTCTTGCTCTTCTCCTCCTCTCAAATTCTCTTCTTTTGAGCCAAACATTTTGCAATGGCGGACCATGCCCTTACCCTCTACAACTCCTCTCGTTCACTTTGCTCTCTCAATGAGGAGGACTTAATCTTCCCCTAGTGACGAGGGGTGGAACCATCCTCTGTCGCCCCTCTTGCGTGCTCCCTCCCCTACGTTACTCATCCGGTGGAGGAACAGCCATGTGTCCACGAGGCGGATCCGTGACACGCAGAGTATCTTGGGCGCCCACCTCGCCCTACGGTGGGCACCCCTGGGCATCAAGAGGAAGGAACCGGCAGCGGTGGCGCCCGTACTTCTTCAACAGAGGCGTCCTCCTTCCACACCTCCGACTACGGTTACCGTACACCGTTGTCGGTGTCGACATGCCCATAGGAGGGACGTGGGAAAGGGCTTATGAAGAAGCCAACCTGCTCCGCCGGCGTCTCCAAGTGCTCCACTCGTATCCCCGGGCGAATCCTAGAAAGGCCCGAATGTTGTTGAGAGTCGCTCGAGTAGCGAAGGCCCTTTGAGGGTACCCGTCTTTTGCACCTAGGAAGGCTCCTAATGTTTTTCGAGAGCCGTTCCGAGGGTACTCAGTCACTAAACATTTGGGAGTAGCACGGTTCCTAAGGTCCCTTCGCTAGCAACCTTAAACGCTAGAGTTAACTCTCTAAACAAGCTAGCTAAAACCTTAAGCGCCAGAGGTAGAAGGGGGCGATTTAGAGAACGCTGATATCGGGAAAGAACTAGACTCTTTACGCCTAAACTTCAAGACTAAGCTAGCTAGGGTCGCTAGAGCGGCTAACCGAGAGAGCGCCCTACGCAGGCCGCCTAGAAGTACTCTACCTCTTTATCAATAATTAGGCGCGCACTAGTTTAATTTTCGGTATTTTCTCTTCCAATCATTTTGTAATTTCTTTAAGTGTGCGGTTTTGAATTATTTATAAATTCAATAAAGTTTTATTATTATATTATTGTCTATGTCTCCACTTGTTTTTGTCCTTGTGCAAAAAAAAAATAAAAAATAGGTACAAAAACAAGTGTGGGGAGGTTCGCAAGTCAAGGCACGCAATTTGTTAAGATTAAATTTTGACTTGTGATCTTCTTTAAGTGCTAAAACCTGAACCAAAAAAAAAAAAAAAAAAAAAAAAAGAGATGAAAAATGGACAAGTGTCCGAGGGCGAGTAGAGCCCACATCTCTAAAAAAAAAAAAAAAAAAAAAAAAGAAAAGAAGAAGAAATGAGATGAAAAATGGGCAAGTGTCCAAGGGCTGAGTAGGGCCCACATCTCTAAAAAAAAAAGAGAGAAAAAGAAAAGAGAGGAAATAAAAGACAAAAGTCTAGGGCGAGCAGAGCCCACCTCTCCAAAAAAAAAAAAAAAAAAATTATAGCAATAAAGCCCATGCTTTTCGAAAAAATAAAAATTTTATCTAAATAAAACCCAGGATAAAAAGTTGATCAAAAGGATGAATGATAAGCACCTCTATTATAACCGTTCTATCGGCAACCACTCAAGGCTTGGAGAAAAGCTAGAAAGCCCCTCTACGATGAAAGGTAATAAAAGGGTGGGAAAAACGTTCACAAAGGCGGTAAGGCTTGGAATAACATGTATGCAAGCTTACATCTTGGAGATTGAACCACTTTAGTCCTCGTGTGCCTTCACTCGAGGGACGAGTAAAGGGCTAAGTGTGGGGGGAGTTTGTTGACGGTAACCAACGGCAATTAAATACCGTCAACACAACACCAAAACAACCTAGAAATAGGAATTTCAACTAACATATTCCAAAGTTTTGGTGTTTATTTGGACTTGCAGGTACAAACTCATGGATGATCACTTTGGGCCAAAAGACAAAAGAAAAATAAAATCAACAAATAGAAG